>VZTL01008002.1:0-19120 GCA_013400535.1 Scopus umbretta
CTCATAAGGCTTGTTCTCCAATGCATCATTACAGGTTAAAACTCAAGTAATTTTTGTTGCTGTTAGATAACAGGCACTGCAGAAAGACAGATAAAATGGTCCCTTTTCGATAATCCTGTTTTCCATGTAAATCCAAACTAGGGAGGAGATTGTCTTAGATGAGAATAAATTGGGAAGAGCTCTCAGGCTGTCTGATCTCTCGTCTGCTTTGCAAAAAGGAATCAGATTAACGAACATAATCAGATTAAGGCTAAACAAGGGAACATATCTGGGGGGCATCAAAACTCTACTGATACCAAAGAACTGTATGGAAAATCAATGTTAAGGGCCTGACATTGCTCTGTCATTTAGTTTAATGGAGGCAAATAATGGCTTTCAAAGAAGTCCTGAGTGCTGGCAAGAGGACCATGGGTTTCCAGAGAGCAAAAAGACTTGAGAGAGCTGGGAAGTGGCTCTAAGACCCTGGCTTTAGGCAGATGTCACTTGGGATGACAGTGACTTGCAGAGTCCTTTGGCACATTGGCTTATGTAGGAAGGCAAGCATTGTGGGGCCTTTTTAGACACAGGGTTTGATGCAGTTAAATCTACCTAAAGCCATCTCTGCTATCACCCTACTGTGTTTTGTATAGAAAAACAATGCTGAAGGGAAAGAAGAATATACACCGAAGAGGCAGAGACAGAGATGGCTAAGGTTCAGAAAGACAAGAATGAAAGAGAATGACAAAAAGGAGATATATCTGAAAAAGGAGGAAGAACATGGTAAAAACAGAATGAGAAAGAGGGGATAGAAGCGAAGATGACAGAGTGATATTAGGTCCTTAATGCTGATTTTCCATTGCCCCCATCAAACTGAGGGTAGGGCGCACCGTTCCAGTACAGCAGTGTACCACTGATTCCTGAAGTGGCAGCATGTGTGCCCACTGATCTCTGTAGAAGAGGCATTTTACGTTTTCTAAGAGGAAGTAAATAATAAGTGGAAGTGTGAACATAAGAAAGAGAGAAGGTCAAGAACTTGAGGGGAAAGGGCACTTACGGGTTTTGTTCAGATCCATTTTCTGTTTCTTCAGTGCCAATTGTATCTCAACAAGTACCTGTTGTCAACAGAACTTGCTGCTACACATGATGCCTAAATCCTGCTGGTTGTTACGGACTCACAGCCTGTGGTGGAATCGAGGGGGACACTGGGTTTCTTCTTTCCAATATGAAGTCTCTCTCTCTCTAAAAATGCCCAGGTTTTTCTGACTGCATTTATTACCTTGTTTGACTTCGAAGTTCTCTAAGAGAGTTTTCTGGGGCAACCAAGGGGATGTTTGATGTGGAGTCTTCAAGACCAACAAATAAACATAATAAATAATAAATATTAATAATAAGAAATATAGTGAGACTTGAAACTGGTGTATCCCAATTTTCTAAGTTGCTTTTTTTGTCTGGCTGATTTGTTTAGGAATTGACAAGCTCTGATTAAGGTTTTCTCCCTTCTTGGGATATTTATAAATTCTATTCCCATGTGGCCTTTCTGGATCTAGTATGCTATGAGTGCCTATTTGAGCTGTAGCCTTCCACCTGGGGCACGTAAAGTCTCTGCTCATCACCAATTTTCATACATTTTTTTGTCATTTGCTTATCTTGGAAACATCTATGGCTCTGTAAAATGTAGTTCACATCAGTTGTTGGGATCAGACACTGTTGCACAGACAGACACATATGACAAGGTTGTTTCAAGCTTTATTTCCATATAAAACAAAGCTAAAATTAGAGGGGCAGACAGTGGAGCCCCTGATTTTTTCCTGTGTCTTCCATAGTGTAATCTGCTGAACAGAGGTTTAGCATACCTGAAGACAGTATTTGCTTTTGAGATGGGTGCAGCAATTAAATGTGAGCAAAAAAAAAAATAGGGGGAGCTAATGGGACTCCCCTTGCTGCCATGAAAGAATGGGAAGAGAATGATGTGAGAGATAGAAAAGTCTCATTGACTGTTGCAGTAGTAGGTGGTGCAGGTCATCTTGCAGAGTCTGCATGCTCCCAATGAGCTCATGCCACGCTCCCAGGGGTTTGAATTGCAAAGGAGCAGGTGACTCCAGCTGCTAGCTGGTTCCCAGTTGACGCAAGAGTGTGCAAATCTATGCAGATCCATTGTGAGCTGCTCTTCTCTGGGAGACTGCTGAAAAGTTGTGTGCGTGCCTGTGAACTTTCTAGGCTTAATCTGCATTATAAAGTGTGTGTGTGTGTGCGTGTAAGCTTTCTGCAGAGCTCTAGAGCATATGTGTCATGGGGTGTGAGACCAGAAAAGCAGATATCCTGAACATGCCCCTCCTACTCAGGGATTAGAGATGCTCTGGGGAAAGCAGAGAGAAGCTGGGACACACCTCCCTGACTCACTGCCAGAGACAGCAGCAGCTTCAGTGGGCCTCTGCTCTTCGGTCAAATAAAACCCTGCAGCTCCATTTCCAGCAACCATCCCCTTCTTTCAGTTAAGCAGAGAGGAGGATGGCCTATGCTGAGGAAGACAGGTAAGGTGCTGTGAAATAGGGGATGCACAGACATCCAAGCTGGAAGGGGCTAGCAAAACTGAATCACTTTTCCTCACCTTGTTTTCCTCTTCTTCCTTCTGGGCACTCAATAACGTCAGGCCAGCACTGCTCAAAGGTAAACATCTTATTATTGAAGAGGAGTCTGGCCATCTGCCTGTGTCAGGTGCTGGTATTATGAAATAAGGCAATGACCGTGGCAGGTGACCTTGGGAAAGGTTACAGGCCAGAAGAGGCAAATATGTGGTGTGGAGAGGCATACACTACAAATATGTATGGCACTATGCCCCTCTCTGAAACATAGGGCTTTATCTGTTTATTGGGATATGTCTGCTTTTTACATGGATTTGCTTTCAACCAACCTAGAAGCACAATGAGGATGGGGATTTTTTCATGCCATAAAAGATCTGTCATCCATGACAGTCCCGTGTTTTGCAACAGATGCGTTTCTCCAGTGGATGACAGCAATCACAATAGAGGGGATTGTGTTTTCAGCTGATCCTGTGATTTAATCCAAAGCGATGCTACCGAGCACTATTATTAGGTGTGCATTGTTGGAGACGGAGTAGCTACAGGGGGGCTTTGTGCTACATGTATTAATTCAGGCTGTCAAAAACTTGCACAGACTTCGGGCTCATGCTGTTCCAGGCTAAACGTTGCATTTGGTGACCCACAAGTCAAACTCCCCCTCCACTCCTGCTGAGCAGGTATCTCCTTCATATTCAGAAATTATCTGTGCCTGCCGATCCCCTTTGATGCTGTGCATCCAGAAGATTTCTGGAAACTAAATATCGCAAGCAGGGCCCTGCAGATTAATTTTGGCATCGCTGTGCTCTCAGCACTGGGGACAGCTCTGGCTTGTCCAAAGCCTTTGGGACAGAGAGGGCTCTGCAAGGTCCCTGCGTGCCCTTTGAAGCTCCTTTCAGGCAAGGAGAGTTACGCAGCACTGGAGTTCTACTTCTCTGGATAAGAAATATTTTAATGTCTTCTGTTTAGAAGGAAAAAATTTCCCTCAAACTCAGCATAGCTCAATCAATCCCAATGTCTTCAGCAGGCATGGAATCAGATTCATCCCACGCTCCTAAATTTTCTGGGAATATAGGAATAATATCCATTTTAAAATTTATTTTGCAAGGGTGTATGCACCTTTAAAACAAACAAACAAACAAAAGGGGATTAGTGGTCAAGTAGAAGAGCAGATCCTGGTGACCTCATTCTTTTCTCATGCCTGCCACAGGTATGTCAAAAGCTTGCGTACTACATTTAAATTCTCTTGGTTCCCTTTAATTTCTAAACAAGGATTACAGTTATTCAACAGAGAAATTAGGGGGGGAATCATTCATTAATGTATGTAAAGCACTTTGAAAGCTTTTCTCTGGGAGCAGGGCATAATATTGTCAGTCAAGGGCAGGCTTCATTAATGTCACTTTCATAGCTTTTGCTTATTTCAGGAGCTCATGGTACATTTGGAAAATCCAGCAATACGTTATGGTAAATAAACTTTCTCATTTCCAGACTTTTCCTTTGAAAAGTATTTCAGCTAAGTATAACTCTTCATTTTAATTCATGCATATGGAAGTTATTTCTTCCCGTTGGATCACAGGTTTATGACATACTCGGGTATTTTTGACATCACAAGTTCATAACTAGGAACATGTTTGATGTATCAGACATTGGACAGGACTTAAAGCAGGAGCTGGACAGGTAGAAGATGAAAACGCTCAAAAGAGATCCATGCAAAAACTACCTACCTTATCAGTATAAAGGAGGAAAAAGCATTATAGAATTGAGATCCTGCATTTGAATATCTGATACTCCTGTTAGATGAACCAGGTGTACACTGACAAATTGTCTCCATCAATGGTCTGAGACCTCCTGGAGTGTGGAGCAGCACTTTGAAAGCTTTTCTGTATGTCCTCTAAGGCTGCAGACAGCAGAATCACAACATGACTAAGGTTTGCACCTTTGGAAACAAGAGACTTGGGTTTTTTTTTTTAAAAAAAAAGAAACATTCATGAAGCATACAGTGACTTACCAGCAACTCCAGTCAATTTTACATCACCTTCAACCTCACAGTATCTGATGTCTCTCACACCTTAATAAGCAGAGCAGCTTTTCATATAGAGAACCTACTGCCCCTACCTGTGTTGGTTCACTCCGTGACCCAGTCCTCTACCATATACAGTCATTAATTCCACTCATCAGTGGTAACGATTGAGTTGCTATCAAGAAAAGCTCTCAGTACCCTTGCTTTTGAAGAGTTTCCAATCAACCTTGATATTGACTTTCAGAAGATATCTGCATTGTCCTATTGGAAACAGGATTATGGGATTATTCTGCTACTGATTGTGTTTCAAAATGGTGATTAATGCGCCTGATGAATACTGGACTGACAGGCCTAAAAATTGAAGTCCTCTCTCTTCCCATGAGACAGATACACAACAGGTAGTGTAATGCCAACTTCTGTCCCATTCTAGCAATGTGCCTCAGTACTGGGTAAGAAAAAATTTTTTGCAAAGGTATTTGAATAGTCCCCCTCTTAAATAAGACAGCATAAACCCAGGAGCTCAAATTCCTGTTCTTAATTTCTGTTTTGATGTAGACTGATGTCATTGGGCCTCTTGCCTATGACTAGACTGCAGGTGTGACCTACTGCCCACCCTATGGGAGAGGAGAGGATGAATGCGATCTCCATGTTTAGCCTCGTGTACTGAAACCATAAGGTATCAAGAAGGTGGACATCTGAGATGCATTACCAGCCCCAGAAGGAAGCACTGGGAGCTGATGGCACTCAACACGTTTGAAGATTGGGTTCACCATCTCTGTAGATGTCCCAGTGGTCTACCTATTGCAGAGGACAGTGTCTGCTCTATCAGCACAGCATCCCAGCCATGCTGTACAGGTGCCCTTGGACTTCCATCCTCTTGTATTTCCCCATCACAGGTTGGACATCCCCATGCATGCACATATAGGCTGCAATTTCTCAGACTAACTGTGCTTTTGCATTCATTCAGTAACTCAGGAGAGACCAGAGCCCATCAGAAGCAGGAGTGGTTATGCCTTGTGACATTTCTGTGATCTAGGTATCATTAGCCATTCTTCCACTATAGAATGAAACAGGCAAAAAGGATTCAAATGATCTGCCTCTAGCCAGGAGTAAAATATATGAGATTAAAAGTGAAACATATTCAATAAGAGCAGTGAAGCTTCTATTATTTTAGTCTTACTGAACTTTTTTTTTCTTTGCACCTTTTCAGGACTTTTATCCTTTGAAGCTTGTTCTTTGAATGGGTTGATAGCCTCACTGACCTGTCCTCCTTTTGCAGAAATAGCTATGAGATTTATAAGGAAACAGCGGATTGGTTACGCTCCCGTACCGTCCAGCGCCCAAAGACCGCCATCATCTGTGGATCTGGACTGGGAGGTCTGGCTGATGTGTTGGATAACAAGACAGTCTTTTTGTATGAGGACATCCCTCATTTCCCACGGAGCACAGGTTAGCACAACCCAGGGCATCAGCAGCCCATCCATTGGCAGCCTGCAACAGCCTTACAGTGAGATAACTCAAGTCAACGTGCACCACTTGGTATTGGTCTGCAAACAAGTCCCTCAGTGGTGAAATGTGTGTTCACGGTAAAAAAACCTACATATTCCTGTGCTATGGTATTTATATAACATTCAGCTCCCGGTTTCGCTGTGCTTGGCCCCGCTGTAATGCATAATCATCAACTGACAAATCCCTCTAAAGTCAAAGACCCTGAGACCTGTAACTAAAATGACACTCTATTAATTTCCAGTTGCAGGGCATGTTGGCAGATTGGTGTTTGGGGAGCTGAACGGACAGCCCTGTGTGTGTATGCAGGGACGCTTCCACTATTACGAAGGATACTCTGTCAACACGGTGAGTTGTCCCTAAGAAAATCATTCACATAGGGGGAGATATGTTGTAAAAGATGCAAAAGTGACTGCTTTCTTTGATATCTAGCTGCAGGAGGTTACCCCTTGCAATGAACTTACATTGCTCTTGCAATGAATCTTGCTTAGATTTTAGATTTCTCCCCAAAAAAATAAATTTGGGAGTTCAAACTGAGCAGAGGTCAGCTTCTTCTAGGTGAACTGATGCTGCACAGCCACACAAAATAGCTAGCCCTGCTATACTCATAGGGCAAAATAGTGTATCATACAAGGCAGAAAAATTTACATGCTTTAACTCAGTCATTTTAATCTTGATTTAAATCAGCAACAGGAAACTTTGAGTGATAAGAATAATCTATTTTCATCTTCTTTTGCATTTGTATAGCTTACAGCTTTTTTTTTTTCCATAGAAAAAACTCCCTGGCTAGCATAACTTGGTATACTCTCCCAGTTTACATATAGATGTATGTGAATATTTTTGTTTATATTACATAACATGCATGTATGTAAATTTCTGTTAGAAAACACCAGTAGTATCTATGTAGTGACTGATAGTTTTGTGTGTTCTTTTTTATTTGGATAGCTTTGAGATTTTACTTGTGGCGCAGGTCAGTTTGCATTTGGATATAAACTGCAATACTTGGCGCTACCCAGCATTTATAGAACAAAACTATTTTAAATGCACTTTATACAAAACTAGGCTTATCAAAACATGTTTGTCTATTAAAATTAACTCATTTCTTAAAGAAGTGATGTCCGTAGTTAGGAATTTTTCTGTTCACAGCTTCTTTAGCATTTTAGAGGTATCAGATATCATCCCAATTCCTTCCTGACTCCTCAAAATCAAACCTTTTTTTTTTTCAGTTCCCAATTGTTCCTTAACTTTGGATAAGCAGGTCACTGAAGTGAATTAATGTGAATAAAATGAAATTAATAAAATAATCTCTATGCTTCTGTGAAATGTATCATTGCTGTAAAAAGCTGGTTTATCAATTACATTCCAAGTCCATGTGCATAAGCACATACACTTCAATCAGCACAGTGGTTTGATCTCTGCAAAACCTTGGCAGCAAGGAAAAATTATCTGCATATTCTTTTTGCACCGCATTTATTTGACCTTAATGCAACTGTAGGAAATATGGGCTTGAATATTAATGGTATTCATTTCAAGATATGTTTAAAAAACATTAAAATTCTTTCAATTTAAATTAGTGAAAAATTTAAAATTGGAGAAAAATTTGTTTTATCTCCTTGTAGCCTTATATATACCCTTCTCTGCACTGTGTAAGCTGTCCACAAATTGTGATACTACAAGTGTAGTAGTAGTAGCTGTCTATGAGTTGCGATACTTATATGCCTTTGCGATACTCATATGCCGTGGTTCTTGCAGGTCACCTTTCCCATCAGGGTCTTCTTTCTCCTGGGGGTGGAGATATTGATTGTCACCAATGCTGCTGGGGGACTGAATCCGCACTTCCAAGTCGGGGACATCATGTTCATAAGAGATCACATCAGCATGTTTGGTTTAGGAGGGCAGAATCCGCTGCGTGGACAAAATGATGAGAGGTAAGAAGGCATCAGCCCCATGTTACCAATTAATCCTTTCTTCCTCCAGCCACAGGCTAGGACTGCCAGCTGCCCCTGCTGGCAAATATTTACTGAGAGGTAGGGTTTGGGTCCAGGTACCCACGAGGGAAAAGTTAAAGCAATTGCTGTATGTGCTGTGCCACCTGCCCTGCCTTCCCCAAGCACCTTTCCTTGGTTGTTGCTTACTCTTATAAGCCTATAAGGAGTTTATACCCAAAACTCCAGAAGCGTTTGTTTTATAAAAGCAGGCTTCCCGTCCTTCTCCTGACGTGGCCAGCCATACTGTCTGCTAAAGAGACCCTCTGCTGTCTCTTCTTGTCAGTCCCTCTCTCTACTAGTTACTCTTAAGTGAGTGATCTGGTGAACTGCAGTGTCTCCAGCCTGCATTCATCAACAGCCGTTTCTGGTGTGATGGAACTGATATGTCAGAGGCCAGGCAGTAATTTGATAGCAGAGCAAAGATAAAGCCTCAAAATGTCCTGATAACCACCCTTGTATCCAAGTCATTAAACTGGGGTGTCTTTGTTAACATCACATATTCACTGAAGGCATCAGTCTGTTGAGAGGTGGTTGTCTTGGCAGCCTCTTGGGAGAACTCTAGATCTATGAGAGTGGCCTGCTGCTGGTTGAACTGGGAAACTGGGTTTCCTACGCTATCTGTGTAGCAGGATCCTTGTCCTGTGTACAGTGCACAGAGGCGCTTGTAACACATCTTCACCCCTGGACTGCAGTTGCCACCAGACATAGAATTGCTCTGAGCAAGAGGTAGTACTAGATGACTCCTTGAGGTCCCTTCCAACCTGAATTAATCTATGATCCTAAAACCCTTCCAAGGCACCATCAGACTGGTAGGGTGGAAGGCAACCGGTGCCAGCAAGGTCATAGCACTGAGAGGAGACATGCCAGATGGGCCAGTGTTTACAAAAGGAAGCTCTTTGGCTCTCAAATGGGGCTAAAAAGAGCATGAGAACACATCCATTGGATATTCAGGCTGAGAAAATGAGAGCACATCAGGTGTCAGGAAAGTCAACATGGGAGAAGTAAAGATCCAGGGCTGTCAAGAGTCTTACAGCGGGAAAGAAGGGGGCTGGATTGTGATAAGGAGATAACAGTAAGCAAGAATTATTTCCTAACTAAGCTGGCAGGAGGGAAGCCAGATGAAAGCCAGGTCTGTGAAGCCAGAGGACAAGCAACAGAACTGGTGAAGAAGGTGGTAGTTTATGAGCAAACAGTGAGTTTGGATAACGAGATGGTGGAAATTCACTGTTGGGTTGGTACCTTCATCTTGAAAAAAAGGACATATTTTCAGGGAAGGCACCTGGACTATCCTGGGATCTTTCCAAAAAGAAAGTTCTGGCTGAGAATAAGGTGGTCTGCCTGGCTTCCAGTTAAAGGTAGTTCCTTCCTGATGTAATGCCAGACCTGGCTTCTGCTTCTGAAGAAATCTAAAAGGTGCTAGCAACTACCTCAGGAGAAATACATGCTGTTCTGCAATTCAAATAGCAAGAGGACAGTACTCGTCTGAAGTGGAACTTCTTTACATCATCATAGGTATTGGTGTGGGTTGGAGGAAAGAATGATCAAAAGCACAGAAGCCACATGGAGGAGTGTTTAAAGCTCTCTGGACTTTCATAGTCACTCAGGAACAGGAGGAGAAATGCCAACCAAACAATAACTGCATCTGGACAACATTCAAAGGCAGCACAGCTGTCGTATTGCCTACCAAGAGCAGCTCCCTGGTGAAGACTGCAGTGCTTTGGGAGGTGACTTTTGTGCTGCTGACCAAGGCATGAAAATGGGCAAAAGGTCTTTATGAATTAGTTTTGAAAGTATTGCAGAGCTTTAGCTGAGCAAACTCCTCCTAAAATCCAGTTCAGCTTAGCCACCAGGAAGGATTTATCTAAGCACAACAGAGTAAAACTAGTGGCAATGAAGTGATGTGGAAAGGGAGTATACTGCAAGAATCTGAGGATTCAATTTAATAAATTAGACATCGGCTTCTGTATTGCTGGCCATCCTTCAGGAAAGAGAAGCAATTTTCACGGTGATGAATACCTATTACCTCAGATCAGATGGGAAAGATTATTTTTTATTTATATGATATTTTAGTCTTTATAAAAATTAATAAGCCACATACTACCCTAAACATTCAACTGGAAGAATGTGTAAACAAGCAGGAGCTTTAATAGCCTAGATGAGGGACCAAAGCACAGGATGAAGGCTACCTAAAATATGGCCCTGGAGCTTCAACATGTGCTACTCTCCCCGTTTCCCTGCAAGGGAGGACACCTAGAATGGGATGCCACTGCCTAAATATAGACATCTAGTACCATCAGTACACTCTGCTCAGTATCCAGTACCCATTCTCTGGGTCTGGCAGGTGTAATATAAGACCTACGGGATGTGTGCATGCTCTGGAGAGGCAGCTGAGGGGCAGGCAGAACCTACTGGGGTATCTCAAATGAGCAATTGGATTGCACTTCTGTCCTAGAAGAGTCTCCAATCTTGTACTTGGTGTGATCTTGCTGTGCCAGGAGCCAAATGCAGAACTGGATGCTCTTTCTAGGGATGTATTTTCTGACTAGCAAACTGTGTTCATCTGCCTTCCAAAGAGAGTAATTCCGTGAGGTCCCTCAAACTAGACAGTAAAGGGGAAAGATTCAAATCTCATGTGATTTGTCCAGTGCATCCAACTCTGTTTCGGTTTCAAGCATGTGGGTGTTAATGCGGTGACAGGACAGACCTTGCTGTTGTGGTACAGGGCATCCGTCTTTGTGAGCCTGGTTTAGTAGCTGCCTGCTGTGATGAGCCTTAAATATAGTGACCAGTGTTCCATCAGGCCCTGCTCAAACCCTGTCACTGGGATGGCCTTTGGGACTCAGTGCCACAGGGGGCCTGTCTTCAGGCGGTCGTGCAGGAGAAGCAAAGGGCAGCAGCTATCTAATGGACAATGTTTAACAGTCACCATCGGCAGTTATTGGGGAGAGAGATAATTAACCGTGAGTGCCCCCTGGAGACAGGAGTCCTTGGAAAGACCATTCCCAAAGGGTTTGCATGGTAGGAGCCAGACCTTCCAACAGCCATGACCTCTACATGCTGAGGGCCTCGGGCAATTAGATCTAGCAGGAAAGTCATGATGGCAGAAGTATTTGATTATGAGGCTGGGATGAGAGAGATTTCATCTGTGGCAGGTCTGCCCTTAATGTTTCCCTTTTCTCCAAAGGGTGAGCATCACTGAACTGATGGAGGGAAGGTAACACTAGCAATATGAGCATGGCTCTGCCCTTCACTGCCTTGCAGGTTTGGAGTGAGGTTTCCCTGCATGTCAGATGCTTATGAGCAAGATCTGCTTGGCCTGGCAATGGAAAGTGCACAGGACCTGGGCTTTCTGAGCTTTGTCCGAGAAGGAGTTTACTGTCTACTGGCTGGTCCCTGCTATGAAACTGTTGCCGAGTGCCGTGTGCTGCAGGCACTGGGAGCAGATGCTGTAGGTAAGCTGCCTGGGCTTGGCTGGTAGGGTTGGTTGGGCACATGGATTAAACAGTTAATTCTGCTCAAGGCTGACTTTCTTCAGTCTTTGACTCTCTGTCTAGTCTCCTGGGCCTAGAGAAATGAGCTCTGTGTATTTCTGCTTAGTTCTGCAGTGGCTTAGTGCAGCTCCTAGGATGGATGTGCAGAGTCTGTGTGCTTATGGCTGCCAGGACAGGAATCCCAGCACAATTTTGTGTTTGTTTCCCAAACACACATCTCCCATGCTCAGATGGCTCAACTTCAGCAGGACTGAGTGGGGCCCAATCATAAATAAAGTCCTTTTTTCTATTATTTTTTTAAATTCTGACATTGTAAGGATTTTTGCTGTGCCACTTCCCTACAAAGCAGCCCTCCATAAGAATCTTGGTTGTTTAGGGATGGTAATTATTAAAATCTTCCTAACTGCATATGAGGAAGGTAAGTGTTATCATCCATATCATTCCTCCAGCTTGACCCCTGCATCATTAAAGCAGCTCATGGAAGTCTGTTCATTAATATCTGCAGATTCATTGGGTGAGGAAAGGAGTTCAGCTTCCGACAAAGCCATTTTTCTTTGCAATAGCTTTTTTCCCAGGAAAAAGAAGAGCCAAGTGACCCAGCACATCAGTACTTCTCTTAGCAAGGCTGCAAGCAGTCTGTCATGTCTTGGGGAGAGAGATGTAGCACTCAGGAATCAAATGTGCGTGGTTTATTGCACTGAGCAGGGTTGTAGCAGTAGTGCTAGAACTATTACAGCCTTACAAGTATTGCAGCCTTTAACTATTACATAGCTCAGAAATAGAGAGCTGTTGGGGAATGAGATAAAGGCATGTGCAGAAGGTAGTATCATGGTTTGCAGCCTCAGAGACATCTTTTTTTGTTGTAAATCCTGTCTAATCCTGGTCCTTTTCGGTCTACTGTAGGCATGAGCACTGTCCCAGAAGTAATTGTAGCCAGGCATTGTGGCCTCCGAGTCCTTGGGATCTCCCTCATCACCAACAAAGTGGTGATGAGTTACAACAGTCAAGAGAAAGCCAACCATGAGGAAGTGCTGCGCGTCTCGGTGGTCCGGGCTGAAGCCCTGCAGAAATTGGTCACACATCTCCTCGGCAAGCTGGGAGAAAGCACAAGCTCTCCGTGACGTCCAGCCATTTATCATTAGTATAACGTGTGAACGCTAGCAAGTGCTGGGGGAGAGCTGTTGGTAAGACTGTCCCATTCTGCTCTCCTGATTTTGAATAGACCTTTTGATCTTTATCCCTGTGCTTTAGCTGGTCACGTGCAGAGGTTTGCTTTCAATTTTGCCAGAACGATCCCCTTGTTAGTAGCCAGTGACCAAAACAGTTTTCTGGCACTTAAACAAACAGGGGCTGATGTCTGGCAGATTCCCAAACCCATATGTCAGCAATGAGCCCCTCGGTACCGTGAGCTCCAGCTCTCCCTTGTTCTGCTGCAGAGCGTTTGGTGTTAAGAAACCCCGTGGTGCTGCCTCTCTCAGCACAGCACCCTCCTGCACTGAGTCTGTGCTCCCCCATTGCACTGAGCCCTTACGCCATGAGCCAGGTCAAGAGCTGGTCATAGGGCTAGTGCCTGCTGGGCATGCTTTGGTAGGATGTGATCTGAAGCTGGTGGAAGTCCACAAAAAGACTCTACTTCTTGCATGAGGACCTGAATATATAAAATGGTCTAGGCTAAAGATGAGATCTGTCCAGAACAAGCAATGCCACAGAGCAGGCAGATTGCAATTGATTTTACAGCTTTGAAAACCACTGCATGCCCATGCATGGGGTTGTGTTCCCTTACTGCCCCTGAAGGTCTCACCAGAAAGCCCTCTCTTTGCTCACTTCTTGGTTCTTCACAACCAGCCGCAGAGCTCAGTAGCTGTTTGCTACAATGCAGCATGCCTCCAACACCCCCTCATACCTCTCCACTCTGTTTCCAGCCTTGAATCACTATTCCCCCTTTTTTACGGGGGGTGAAAGTCCAGCTCAGGTACAAGGCATGACTCATCTATGCATGGTGTAAAAGTGGCCAAGCTGGAAACTGGATCTAGGTCCAGCTCTGCCTGATTTTGTTCGTTCTCTTTGTGGATGTTTTGGAGATCAGCACCTTGAGCCACTTGCACTGGAGACCAGTTACCTTGTGGTGTCCCAGGACAGAGAGATCAGTTTGACCCAGTGTTTCACCCCAGCTTTGCTCTGCTGCACATCCTGCAGCAGATATTGGAGCACCAATGGTTTGTGGAGTTTAGTGATGTGAAATTACAGTGAAAATTATTTTGGAACAGGTATGATACTTTTCTGACTTTCCTGGTCCTCTTACATGAAGAAACTGAGTGTAGCAGTGAGTAAAGAACAAACAGGAGAGGCCATCATGCTCTTTTACCAGCGTGCTGATGGTCTATCAAGGAAGGGTGACTGTTCACCAGAACGGTGCATTATTCATTTTTCCCCAAAGGTCAAGCTGAGCCATGGATGCAGCTGGATGTGAAACAGTGACTGTAATTATTAGGTAACATTTTTCCCTTCATTTATCTTGGAGTTCTCTACAAAGCCCATCACTGTCATAGCTAAATGTTTTCAGTTGACACAATGGTCTGAACTGAAGACACCCAAGTGGTCATGGAGAGCTCCTAATCTGCCTTCCTAAATTTAGCTGATTAATTGTTTACCATTGACATTTGCCCTTTGTTGCACCCTTCAGCCTTCCATGACATGTCTTCAGCTCCAGGTGCTGGTAAGAGAGATCTTGGGGTGGCCACCCCATCCCCTTCTCTTCCCCTGGGCAGGGTTACCTGTGGTCAGTCCTGACAGACATCTTCCCAGCCTGGTCTCGAGGACTTTGGGAGGGGGAGGATTCATTGCCTGCACTGTACTGGACGAGTCGTTTGTTCAGCATCTCCTGGCACTTGGAAGAGCCCTCTGAGACAGCAGCTCTTTCCATTTGGTGTGTCTGACTGTCAAGACGGACTCAGAGACCAGCTTTGATGGTAATATGCAAATGGAGAGACTCCAGCTCCTTCTTCTACAAGACTGTTGCCTTTTCAGGTCTAGCAGGAGTGAATTGCTCATCAATGGTGGCAGCAAAAGCAATGAAATATGAAAAGTGACAGATGTGCAGAGCAAGAAAGAACCACTTTTACCTGCTCCCTTTTCAGACTTGTCCCAATATGAGGGCAGACAGAGAGCAGATAATTTCCCCTGCCTAGAAAAATGGTGCTTCACATTCATCTAATTAATACTCGGTAAATACAAAATCTCTCAAGTGCGAGTGGAAGACAGCTGTGCAGCTAGCTGTAGCTAGAGAGAAGCCAGAGTAGCTAAGGCTGGGATTTCAGCAGGCTCCATTAATTAATCAGAGTCAGGCTGGACTGCAATGTGAAGAGATGCATCCCAAAAACCTGCTGTTGTGCTGGTACTTCTCTAGCCGGGCTTGAGATGACAAGGAGCTTGGCAACAATACCTGCTTTCTGGAGGCTGGGCATGCTCCAGCTGTACTGGAGGTAGAGTGTGAGACCCACACCATGCACTCGTATCTGAATACAACTTAAATACAACTTAAAATTTAACCTAAAAATCACAATGCAACTAAATCTTTGGCAAATTATGCCTGTTTTCAAAGAAATGTTTTCTAAATAGCATTTGAGCCCTCTAACAGTTGGGGGCTCTTCTTTCTGCTGTCCAAGGTTGACTTAGATGCTGCAAACTCTGCATGAACATCCCAAATTTTGTCCCTGTAAATGACAAGGGGAAAATGCCCTAGGTACTTTGGAATGGATCTTGCTCATGCTTTTGGAGAGAGGAGGAATACAATTAACGAGTGGATATTCATCTGGGTTTGGAGATCCTTTTAATCCTTTTTTCTTTTTTTTTCTGCTGCTGCTGAGTTTCAAAAGGCTGAGTTTCAAAATATAATGATGCAAGTGGGGGAAGATGTGTGGAGAAGAAACTGGGAGGAAATAAAACCTGCTATGGTCCTGAAAACAGTGGTTTTGTTTGCTGTGCCAGTACCACTGGTTAGAAACGAAGGAGTCGCTTAGCTGTACCCCCTTGCATCCAACCCCCCAGGCTGGAGGACAGCCCTGGGGGATGGGAGCACCCAGGCTCAAAGCTCAGGATAATCAGGACCAGCATTTGACCAGCATTTTGGACAGGTGTTTCTTACTGATCGCATTGGGCTGAGCAACTCTCAGATGAAAAAATACCAAGAACCAAAGGACCTCAACTAACTTTTGAGCAGCTGAAAGCTATGACAGGCTGCAGTGGTATCAGTGCAGCAAGTCAGCTGCATGAGAAGCAGAATGCAGCTTCCTTGATGCTGCTTACCGAACACCCTGTGGGACATGGTATTTTGGCACACTTCTGTTGCTGAATCCTGTGCCTTTTATTTTGTGGTCTTAGTGCCTTCTGGCAATGTCCATGGCTGAAATGAGTAGATTGTAACACAACTTCAGCTTCCTTTCATTCCTGTACTCTATGCCACTCATCTACTTCTAAAACTTAGGCTATTATGGTCATAAGGATAAGTTGGAAGATGCATGAAAAGCTAAAAAAATCCCCTAGCAAGTAGAAAAAAAAAATAAATTGTGTGACTGATCTTGGCTTTTTCAGTGCTATGATTAGTAATGAGCTCAGGTGCTGCCTGGGAAGTGAATGCCACCAGCACAGGCAGTCCCATGCTGCAGTGCCCATGCCAGGGGGAACCATGGAAGACCTGTCTTAGTGTGGGGCAGAGCTGGCACAGCACCTCCTTTACTCTTACAGCCATGGTTTCATGAGCCAGTCTGGCCTGTCCTTTGTGCCAACCCTTGCCTTTTCCTTGGTCTTCAGTCCAGAGAAAACTTTTCAGGTCATGGGGTCCTGCTGCTTCCAGTCCCTTGGAGAAGATGGAGATGTTGTATTGATGCCCTCAGGTGTGATTCACATAAAAGTGTGATGTCAAGAGGAGAACTCTCTGATGCAACCCTTGGCTGGACCATATTACGAGTTTTTAAGTAGGGATCTCTGCTGTTATCTGAGAAACACCCTGCAACCTCCCCCAAAAAATCTGATTGTGTGATTCACCGTTTCCTTTCAAGGCTCGGTTCCCAGACTCACTTTTGCATGAGATTCACTGTTTGCACTCTTTTCTACATAAAAGTAAACAAAAAAGCTTTTTAAAAATGTGCTATGTGTCTCAGCTCAGCAGATGAACATATGCTTTGCCTTCAAGTTATCAAAGTTCCCTTGGATGTTTCTATTTACTGAAAAATCTGCAGCTGAAGTAAGGGGTTTCTACTATGGTGGGGTTATTTTTTCCCAGAAGCTTTAGGTCTTCACTGCAAGGATTTTGTATGCTAGAAAGAATTAAACTCTTCCTTGCCAGGCTGAATATGTGGAGCAAGAGGGAGTGATGTGGTGCAGGTCATGGCAGTTGGCTGATCTCAGTTCATTGCTGAATTAAAGCCTGACTGTAAGCAGCATGATGGTCTGTTATTTCCAAAATCTCACGGCACTTTCAGAGAGGAGTTGGTTTAAGAGCCAGAACATTGGTGAAGGCAGGAGAGGACCATCCAATTTTTTGTCCTGCAGAGAGGACATCTCATGTCATGCCCAGAGATGGACACCCATGCTGGGAGATGGCTTTAAACAGAAGAAAAAACACTGCTTGCTTTCCTTGCCTGCTCTCTAAAACTCTTTTTTCTCAATCTTGGCAAACTCCTTCCTGGAGTAATGAGCCCTTCTTGCCCCACCAGGTGCTTTGCAGAGGCAGCTTGAGGAAATATTTCCCCAGGGATGGCAGGGAGTGGGTTCAGGGCGCTGCTGGAGCCCCAATTTTGCTCCCAAGTACCAACTTGGAGCAGCCTTGGGTCTTCATCAGCAGAAAGGTGGGTGTCCTGGAGCAGCGTGACAGTGATGGGCTGTTGACCCAGAGTCAACCCCACTATGGGCTGGGGCTCTGCTCCCCACAGAGCAGATGATGGACCAGTGCTGGGGACTGATGTCCCCTCTGCCCCTTGTCCCCCCAGCCAAGGCACACCTGGGGACACATCCCTAAACCCAGCCCTGTGGAGGCAGCAAGTGTCCGCTCTCAATCCCCAGGAAAACTTTGCTCTGGAGGGAGTGGGACAAAAAAGCAGTGGGAACTGCTTGGGAAAATTGTGCTCCAATAATGGGAAAAGGAATCTTTTTTTGGACTCAGCTCCATGCCAGACCCTAGGAAATGTGAACTGGATACCTAGGTCACCCTTCAGTGTCTCTGTGTGTGCTTCAAGGCTGCATTGTGCAGCAGGGAGGAGGAGAAGGCCATCCTGCTGCTCTGCGTCCCAGCATAGCTCTCTTTATGGGATGCTGGTACAGCATCTCCCTTCCCATGCCTGGAGTCTGGTGTTCTGCCCTGCCACAGCTTCCCACAGCATTAAAGCCATGCTTGGGGCCATCTCCACTGCACTGAGCTCCTCCAGTCCCCAAGCCTGCTCCCCCCTGCGATTCAGGGGGAGCACCTCACACCCCTTTTCTCCCAGCCAAGAGACAAAAACACGAGGCGCCAGCACCCAGCAGGATGGGTACTCCCCTGATAACTCCCTGCAGCTGCTTGCCACCAATCACAGCCCTGCTCTGCGCACATCTGAACTTTCCTGCCATCTTCTCATCTTTAATTAAGTACTTCTACCGGCTGAGCCTTCTTGCTGGATCTGAATTATATTTTTTCCCCTGTAGTCATGGCAACGCTTCCTCTGGGCAGGCTGCTCTGGAGCCGGTGACAAACCCCACATGTGGCTATTTGTTTGGGCCTGGAAATTTCCCTGCCATTTGGGAAAACTCGGGAAAAGAAAATCCCCTGATGAGCCGGCAGGCGGCAAGGGGAGCCAGGGTGAGAAGCACTGCTGTTTGGGGTGAGCATCACTCCCATCGCTCCAAGGAAACCCCCTCCAGCAGGGATGGCAAAGCATTGATCCAACAGTTCCTTGGTTCTTCCTCTGAAAAACAGGCACAGTGTCTGGATTTTGTGTCTTCACCCCAGTCATGGGTCATGGGTGATGGCCCCACTGTGGCCATTGCATGGCCCCTCGGTGGTGGCACTGGGGCTGCCTCAGTCCTGATCCTCTCACCAGGACCAGCAAATCATGAGCCATGAAGCTTCCATCAGGAGCCCAGTGAGACAGTGGAGCAGCAACAAGGCGCACAAATGCGGTGACACAGGATAGGGATGCGGTGACAGGGGTAGGGCTGGGTGGCACAGGAAGGGATGCAGGGACTTGGGGAAGGGATGGAGTGACAGGCAGGAGGAGGTGGCAGGCTGGGGTAGGGTGACAAGGCAGGACTCGGTGTCAGGACAGGGGTAGATGACATTAGGCAGGGCAGGTGACATAGGGCAGGGAATGGTCACATGGGGCAGAGGTGGGTGGCACAGGGCAGGGGTAGGTGACATCAGGCAGGGACATAGGGTAGGGGTAAGTGTTGGGGCAGGGGTAGGTGACGTCAGGCAGGGCAGGTGACGTAGAGCAGGAATAGGTGACAAGGCAGGGACAAGTGGCAGGGCGTGGGCTGTCCCCCACGGTGCCCAGTGCTGCCCTCGCCGGTCCCGGTGTCCCCCCCCGC
>VZTL01008003.1:0-50773 GCA_013400535.1 Scopus umbretta
AAAAACAAACAAAAAAATCCCACTTGTAACACTGCTTCCTATTGCTTGAAGCCAACAAAAAACCTGCAGTTTACATACAGTTGATGTTAATGTAATTTTGAAAGTTAATTTGTTCTTGAGTAAGACTGAAAGGGGACCTATCCCAAGGGGTGGATGAGTGAGCAAAGGATGGAGAGGCACTTGAGATTTCTGGCTTGTATTTATCCTCTCAAACATACTTGATACAAATATGTGGTTTCCTGGACAACTTCTTCAAAGGCCATCTGGTTCAGAGGCATTGGGCCCACTCCTAACTTTGCCAGATTCCCTCCTTAGAGGGTAAATAGCAGTAATTGTGATTTATATGTGAAACCTGCATAACAGTGCAACTGCCCTGGCTTTCTGTAGGAAGTCTGCCCTTGTGAGATCCGGGAGCCATGCTGTGCCGTATGTACCTATCAATTTGATCCTACTTCTTGGCACTCACGTACCACCAGAAATTGTACTTGCTGGAGGAATGAGAAAGGGATTTGAAACTCGTGAAGGCCATCTGGGCAAGGTCAAAACATACATAGCAGGAAGCTGCTGCCTGCACATAATCGGGAAAGGGAGAGGCTCATGCAGCAAAAAATCTCATGAGCAAACAGGCAGACAGCTGCAGGCAGGGCACAGGCTGGATATCTGCCCTCAGAGGTCAGTTATAAGCCGACTGGGCATGATCTCTGACTGGTCATTAGGGTATACACCGCTTGCTTTCCTAAAGCAACTGTCACATTGTATGTGCCCCAATGAAAAAGCTTCTGCAGACAGGCAGGGACAAGCTCTGCTGGCCCTGTGAGCCACAGGGAGCTGCCCAGTACTCATCCCAAGCCAGCTGGAGATGGTGGTGCTGGGCTGGCACTGGAGAATAAGCCTTGTTCCTCAACCCTATGGCAGCACTGCATTGTCACTGCTCAGCTTTCCCTTTGGATCAGGTGTACATTTATATGTTTCAAGCCAAATCAATGCTCCCAGGCAACTGCCTACAAACTATCAGGCTGATTTACACCAATTTGAAAGATCTAGTTCAACAGATAGAGGGTCATTTGCTCTGTAGTTGAAATATAAACTGTAAGAGACTCCAATGGTTATGGGTAACCCAATCCACAGATCACGTTGCTTTGCGTTATACCACCAGGTGATGCATGCAGCTCATAACCGAGCTGGTCAAAACTGCTAGGTTTTTCAGTTTTTCCCTTACACTAGCAGATCTTTGTCCTAAATCAGAAGAAAAAAAAATCTTACAATTCATTTACTGAAATACTGTGCTCTTAAAAAGGCATCCATAATGAAAATCTTAAGCCTGGTATCATTTCATTGCAAGGGTTTTGTTTTGCTAGACTGTCAGGAATATGCCATTGAAAGAGGGGTGGAAGTGGTCATAGGTGGTGTTTAAGGAGAACTCTGAGGCACTGCCTTTAACTGCGCCAGGAGGATCTCATACAGCACCAGGTAAACTAAGAAATACTAGCAAGAGAACTTGAGAGGAAAGGAGAGGCACCTATGAGTCTCTTGGGAGGCTGCTAAAGCTGCCCAGAAGGGGTCTAAAGCAGAGTGCTGGTAGTGCATGTCCCCTCTCAACCCAAGCCTCGCAGCATCCAGCACCCTTACGTGGAAGTGGGGCAAGAGACTGCTTTCTCTTTATTTCATAATGCAAAAAAGTTCATCAGGCAGTGAAGAAAGCATTTTCACTTACATTTCATTTACATTTCTTCCTAGTAGTTTTCAATGCTATAGGCAAGCCTTTTGGTCCTGCTATAGCTTTGTTATCATTACCTGCATGCATCAGAGCATATACCATCTTCCCAGTAGGCACAGATGAATGTCATACATACAGTAAGAGATATCTGCTAACATTTTCAAGCATGCTTCCTAAAAAAATAATAAAATGAGTAAGTCAATCTGCAAAAGACTGTTCAGCGGGGAGTCAGATGGCAGGCAGAGTGTCTTTGTAATATCCCCAGAAACTCAGAGACTGCCATTTCCCCAGCACGTTGCAAAACTAGCCTCAAACCTGTTCATGTATTTACATCAGCATTTTGGAAGACTTTGCTGGTTTCATTTTTCTAAAAGCTGTGGTGCAATGGCAAGTCAGGCAGGGTAGACCAAAACCATAAAAGTTATAGCAGCATTATTTTCATATATGGAAACACTCTGCTGCTGGGTTTTGTTCTGTGGTTAGTGTCAGGTTGGCTGCAGCCTGGGTGGGTCTTCAGGGCAGTTCCAGTGTGAAAGAGGTTCGTTGTGTGCAGCCAGTTACAGAGCAGAATTAGCTTCTTCATGGAATAACCTCATCCTACATCTCCACCAAACAATATTTTGGTGGTGCCATTTATGTGCGTATTTTGGTGGGGCAGACAGTCTCACTTTTCCTCACTGGAGCAAATTCTATGGACTTCCCTATGGGAGGAGAGGTGGAGTTGGGGTTGAAGCAACAGCCCATAAATCTGAAATTTCTGTAGAAAATTGTTAGAGTGTTTTCTACTTGTTGTATTATCTTCAGAGTATGCTGCAGTTTTCTATTTGTGTTATTATCTTCAGAGCATGCTGCAGACTTCAAAAATTGGCTGAGGTTTTGTCAGGAAAGGTCTGCTATTATCCAAATTTGCTGTGGGGAAAGAAATTTGGGTGTGAGCAGTGGGAAGGGAATTTCAGATTTCATTATTCTTACCAACTGTTCTGATGAGACCTGTTGTCAAAGATATGCTTTCCTTTAAACAATATATCATTCAGAATCAAGTGATAAAAGCTTTTGTTTTTAGAACCCTGCAGATAGCACAAAAAGCCATGTGGTATCCCAGGATAATCAAGGAAATACCCTCCTGTGTATTATACTCTGCGCAACATTTGAAGCTGAGGGATTTATAAGCCATCTTTTTTTCACTAGCACATTTTGAAATGGAATTTCACTGTATACTCACAAATGAAATGCTATTAAGAAAACATCACAATGGTTCCCAGTCAACAATTTTTCTTTTATTTGGGTGAAATTATGGATAAAAACTTGAAGGGAAGCCTTGACTTCAATTTATTGTTCCTCTTAAGGCAGTTAAATATTCCATTAACTGTAAGCTAAGGCATAATACAGGAGGTGAATGATGGAAGATTAATGACCCGGTTTAAAGGTACACATTAAGTCCTTTCACTTCAGCAGCACAGAGTGAGAAGTCTCCAACTGAACTAAGTCCACGTAAGAAAAAAAAAAAGAAGCTTATGAAGGAAAATGTTTTTCACTGTTAAACAAACCAGATTAGAGTCTGAGCCACACTGCATTTTTCAAAAGAGCCATTAAGTTTATTGTTCCACTTAATATTTATCTGAACTGGTACCCAGCCACCTCATCCAAGGTTATCTACTACCCCACATGCAGTAACTGCACTGCAAACAGGTCTAAATTTCTGTCCAAGGGTTTTATATTGTAAGTGCTTTGCTTCAGTTTGCCAGTGCAAGGGATTCTGAAAATCATAAATCCTCACCTGTAGTTCTTGTTGATCACTTAATGAAGTGAATTACTACTGCTCTTTGTCAGTGACTTACTACAGCCACAGTTAGACCAGGTCCCTTCAGGAGACCAAGGGGAGGAAGGCACAGAGGTGCCGCTAGCAAGGACGCCCGCGCACGGCACAGGTGAGCAGGCTGGGGCTATGCTGTGGATGACCGTGCTCACAGGGTGGGCAGGTCTGGAGATCAGCTCATCGGGTGGGCTCCTGCTCAAGGCAGGAGGGAAAGCGGTAGACATTAGACCTGGACGAAGGCTGAGGAAGTGCTACCGAGAGGTTTCTGTTTCCCTCTCTCAGCTCTGGAGGGAGCCAAGCCACCCGGCTTTCCCTACAGATGGATTTTTTTTCCCAGGGCTGAAATTCGATGAGCCAGATCACGACCTAAGTGTCTAGATCAGGGGAACGATAGTCTTGTTTAAACGGGTTATGGCAAAACCTGCAGCAGTGAATCTGTATGAGAGAGATGTGAAATAATTCTACTTAGAGTGAATTATAATCTAAGGCAAATAGCACATTTTTGTAAACAAGCCTTCAGTTGCAACAATGTGTTAGAGTGGGCTTTTTTATTTTTTTTCTTTTTCACTCATAAATCTCTACAGTGTTTTGTATTTATAGGCTGTGAAACTAGAAAGGAAGAGTGCTTTTTGAGGCATTTTCCTCCTGTTTGGCAAAGCTGGGCGGCATTTCAATAGCATGTTGTTATTCAGCACTTGGAGAACACAGTGACTGTAGGGAATTATAGAGGTACTGGAGGTAAACTTTTATTACTATGTAGTACTGAGCTTGATTTACCAAAAAAATGTTGATTTTAAATAACAGGCTTTAGGCTGTGAAACCATGATTTTCTGTTAAGTAAGACTTTGTAACATTTCTGAAATATGAAATATAAGTCACACTCTGCTGCCAGTAGGTTCTACACTACAAGCTTTATTTTAGTAGCAGTGTAGAGCATAATATTTACTTTAAGCCCTAAATTGAGCACAGAATTTGCAATAAAAATATTTTAAAATCCTCCAGCAACAAACAAAGCAACAGAAGAAAAAGGAAAACAGAAGTTCATAGTAGTGTATTGTTTTTTGTCAACAAGGAAAATATACTGCCAGAAATACTCTTAACAAATAAAGCAGCTCAAACTATTCCTGGTTCCTTCTTTATTAACATTAGAATAAGCAAAGGAAAACCTTGTAGAACTCCAGCTACAGCATCTGGTGGTGCAACTTTTCAGGCAGCACAAAGATCCACACAAAAAACGTAGACAAGACCTTTTTTCAATGGCATTTTAACAAGAAATAGTGATTTCTGGAGGTATTTTGGAGATTTTTCTTTTCCAGCTCCTAAGTGAATGTTTCCTGTTGCGAGGTTGTCAGCCTGCCTTGGTTTATCCCATGTGCAGGTTATGCCTCCGAATAACACAAATTAAGAGTCTGATGCACCTTACATGGCACAATGCAGCAGAGCGCATCTACTGTGTGGAGTTAGGACACACTTGGATTGCACTGGTCATTATGGAGGTAGAGGACTTACATGTGGAGCACATAGGTTCCTTCCAGGAAATTCCTAAAGAAACCAGTATTGCATATATCATAAAAATGTCATATTTAATGTGAAGTTGGTTTGGACTGTGTAAGCTTTAACTTTTAGAGTTAGGGATCTCTTTTCTTAGGGTCATTTCAAAATGTCTCTTTGATCTGTGGACCTCAAAGGTAAAGATAGTCATTATTAATATACAGATAGGTAAATGGAGGCATATTGTCATCAAAGGCCAAAGATTCAAAGATATTTTGATCTTTTCAAATTCACATAAATACCAAATGTCATTTTTAAAAGTGCCAAAGCTAGAGAAGACCAAAGGCAGCCTGAAACCAACCCGACTTAGGCTGTTGCTCTTCTCTGGTGTTATACCAAGTTATTGGGGTTCCTAATTAAAAAAGTAAGGAAGTGCCCATATCCAGTTGATTTCATAGGATCTTAGCTTTAGCAGTGTGTGGTAGATATGCTCTGACTACACCTTTCTTTGATTATATTCCTCAACAGACTTAGGCAAAGGAAAACTTCATTTCAGGATTGGTAAGACTCTCAGGCACAAGCTAATTACTGAGTAATCAACAGGGACTAGTCATCCTCACCCAGCCTTTGCCAACATGTCTTGTTGAACATCTGCCATCCATAGGTTCACCTAATGCAAAAAATGAACTATTTTGTCAACATGATCAATGATAGATGATCTCAGAGGTCTTTTCCAACCTTTATGATTCTATGATTCAATCAATTGGTAGGAAAAAACAACTCCCTAGGAAAACTGGGTAACTCTCACTAAAAATGCCTACCCCAATAAGGTTCCTCCAGTTCTTCCTGATTTGGGGTGAGTTGTGCTTTCTTTTTTATATAGAGACTGCTGGAACAATGCAGTTCCTGAAGGCTGCTAGCCCCAGATTTCATTCAGCAATGTAGCTGGCAACTTTCCATATACTCTCACTGTACAATTATAGCATTTGGATTGCTTTGGAAATTCATTTCTGAAAATCAGGCCCAAGATAATTTCCTCAGGTGTTCGGGAGGATTCTGCCTTCCTTCATCCCGCCTCAGAACTGTCCACCTGGGTCAGTATGTCCATGCACTGTAGGGCTGAGCAGTGCCTCTATGCCAATGCATGCCCATGGGGTCTCAAGGGGACCAATGGAAATGGCAATAGTTAAAAGGAAAGGTAGCAAAGCAACCCTAAAAAAAAAGCACAGCAGGAGTCTGTGTACTAAGTAACAAGAAAGTATGAAAAAGTGAATACTGTAGAGAATCTCTAAACCAGTGATCTTGAGTCTGTTGTTGATTTTTCTTTGGGTTTGGGTTTTTTTTTTCTACACCTATTCAATCATTTGTGTAAGCATCCTCTTTGCTTCATTCCAGGAAGAATACTTTTAATATTAACCTTTTAGCTAAATACTGATGATGAAATTTTTCCTGTAAACTAGACAGGATAGTAAGGGAATGACAAATTTTGCTTATAGATATTCCCCACTAGAATGACCATGGCCATGAATATGCAAAAGAGATTTTCAACAGATTTCTGTACAGATATATGGAAGCTGAAGATATTGTTGGTCCCTCAGTGACAATAATTTCTTAAAGTACATTTTCTCCCCTAAATTTATTTATTTGCTATTAACAATAAATCAGTGGAAGCTTTCATATTTTATCAGAGTCATTTGAGTTTAAAGCTCCCAAGAGAAGCACAGAGAGAGACAGAGAGAGAGTTTAAGTGTTTTTATCAATAAAATGGTGTGCTTTTTAACACTTTTAAAATATGGCATATATCTTCTGGTGTATGTGCATTTTTGCACGTATAACCCGTGAATTTTTACCTACTGATGAATCTTTACTGATGCATTTATTTTAACAAGCGGTGAATGATAGTCATTTCCAACTACTGGAACTGGGATTTAGAAGCAGGATTCTGAGCAGGATTAATCCTTATTAAAATCAATACAGAACTGTCGGGATTGAAATTTCTCCATGGCTGCAGTTAACCACATATTCACCTGAATGCTGTATGGCTCACATACGTTAAATAGGGGTGTTTGACTGGGAGGAGTAAATGCTCTCTTTAAACATTGATTCAGGAGTGGGTAGAGAATGTACAACAGTTGGGGGGAGGGAACATGTTAAGCATTTTGAATTTCCAGTTTCTGCCCAGCAAAGGCCAGGCATGGATCTGGAATTAGACCATCCCAGGAACACAATTTCCTCTCGCTCCATTTTGAGCTCAGAGGACCAAGTAAGAGTTTGCCTTTAGGCTGTATCTGTCAGAAAATTGTAAAAGATAAATAGCTTCACTATTACACCGATTTGCTGTAAAATTTTACAGACCAAAGATTTGGTGGAAGATTCACTTAGTAATCTGGACCTTGATGTTTCAAATTTTGTATGCAGAGAAGCCTTTGAGGAAAGGTTCGGGTTTTTTACCCAGCAATTATTTTGTATGGGTGTGTGCATGATTGTGCACACACAGTTTTAACCATGTTTTTAACAGTTTTAATTGACTAAAACTTTAGGTGAGCTAAGCCTTCAAGGTTCTGGGGCAGTTTCAGCACACATTGTAACTACCAATTTTTAAAAATATTTAATTTCTCTAGTTTTCAGCGACACAGTGAAATCTGAGATTAGCCTGTCTCAATGGATGGGTGGCTGAAAATTAAATGACAGAAGCATAAAAGATTAAATTATATTGACTCTCTATTTCTCTCTCTTTCTCTTATTCTCTCTCTCACATATAAGCTCTATATTAAAATACCAAAGCTTGAAGTTTTGGATATATTTAGCTCTTCATTACATTCTATTTAATTACTTGGCACCAACTAAATGCAACCTCATTAATTTCTAATATTGTTCTGATAAGCCAGCAGATATGGTTATATTAACTGGCCCACTGAGAGACATCTCAATAACGTGATTATGTCCAGTGTTTGCAATGACATAGAGCCTGGACAAATAATGGGGAAGGTAATTTATAATCTCGGCCTGTAGGTCCTAAGATTATTTACATCTGAGTAATATCACAAAGCAAAAAACTAATTGCATTCCTAAAATTTTGTGACGTCAGTCTTTTAACATAAAATCATTTGGGATTCACAAAGCCATGGCTGAAGGGAGAATTCCGGTTTTTTCTTGTATAATGACTGACTTTTTTAATCAATGCAGAGATTCCTGTGCATTTCAAAAGAAGCGGGGCTGAGCCCATAAATTGCACACTGTAAATTGCACACCGTATCTGGAAGAGCTTCAAAAAAAAAAAAGAAAAAAATCCCCTAAATAGAAATGTTTGCTAATGAAAAATGTAAGGTATAACAAGTCTTCAAGTTTAATCAACCCTTTAATTAAATGAATCATTTGGTTTCCTTTTATTACTTTACCTTCACACTCTCACCTCCTGTTTTTTCTTCATGCTCCTAATCATATAACCAGCAAAACTATGCATTTTAATAATCCTACCTTCAAACTTTCTTTGTAATGTGTTGATGTAATTTGTCTGTAATAAAGGAAAATATTTGACCCGTTCAGACTTGCACATTATTTTGAAATTCTTCTCATACAGTAGCTATTACAGAGTATGTGAGATGTTGGTTATTCCTGAATTCAATAGATTGATTGGCTGGGGATTGATTAGTCATCAGCCTGCATTTGGGAATAGTTAAATACTTCAGCTAGTAGATAAAAACATGCATTTTGTAGAGTTTAAGGAGCATAAGGGAATTGTTTCATTGACCCTGTGGATACATTGTGATATGTTTTTTCTAGAGGTTTGATCTAGGGATATTTGGTTTTATTTAAACAAGCTACAAGACGGGCTTGTGATCAGAATAAGAGACTAGAGTGTTATTACAGCGAGGCCGTGCTGTCCAGCTCTGTCATTTGTTTGTTGTATAATTTCAGAAAACACACTACATCTGACATTGTCTCCGCTTATCCATTTCAGTTAATCCATCTCTATAAAGGAGAACTGATGAATGCACCACAGAAAACTGCTTCTGTATGCAAATATGCTCACAGGGAAGAAAAGTGGATTCTTTAAACTAGGCTTGAAGGGGAAAGGGATATAACCAGGCTCACTAGAGAGGAGCCTAAGGGTGGCATGCCAATGTTGGGGGGGGGTGAAACCAATAGCCCAGCTCAAGTGCATCTACACCAATGCACGCAGCTTGGGCAACAAACAGGAGGAGCTGGAAACCATTGTGCAGCAGGATAGCTATGACTTAGTCGCCATCTCAGAAACATGCTTCTCAAGCGAATATCCTGTGCATTGATTGATCTAGGATGCCCTCTTATCTGTTTAGTTGGGTGAACACCCTCCAACTACTTTGTGAATTGAGGTCTTGCTTTGTCAGTCCTATGAAGAGGTGGCTCTGGGCATGCCCATCAGGAAGCAGGTAGGAGCAGTTCTGGTGAAAGCCAGGGCTCTAAGGACTGGAAACAACAGTCTACAGTTACAGCATCTAAATTTAACATCAAATGCTGTCAGGGCTGTTAGATCTACTGTGCTTTTGTTATTCCAGTCTGTAGTCAAAAAACATTACAAATATCTTAGTACAGAACAGTCTGTAGATGCAGACCAACCCAGGTAGAAAATGTCCACTCTGCAAGCCAGCAGGTAGCCTGCTGACTAGCTAGCTAACTTAATTGCAAGTAACTGGCACATTTCCAAATGCGCACTATTCATCCCTTCGTTATCACAAATCTTTGCTGTCACTTCTTAATCAACTCTTCATTCATAATTCTACTGCTTCTATTTTGTTTACATTTCTAGAATGATTGATGTAAACACACTTTATGCTCAGCAGTTATTTTGCATGAAGATTAAAACTGTAGCAAGCAGTTTGTAAGATATTGAGTCTTGACAGAAAAGGAGCTCAGAAGACAAAATTCTGTGGCAGGACTGGGAACTCAGAGGTAAATCTCTTTCATCCAAATTATCCTTTTTTCTGCCTGATTCTTTGGAACCAAATTTGAACCAGATTTTCTTGCTTTTTAAGGGCCAGCATTACTAAAATTGTTCTGCCTTCTACATATGAAGGAAAATTTGTCCTGTGTCTTAGCCTGGAAAAATAAAACTAAAGGAGTCTTCTACACAAGCAAGGAGAAGCAAGCAGAGAAGGCAATAGCAGGAAAACTAACTGCCAGCATTTTAGCATAGTTCAGTTGTTTCCCTGTATGTATTTATTAATTGTCAAGCAGGTAAATTCCTATTGCCGCTTGTTGTGTTATCAAGCTAATGGCAAGATATTCTCCAAATAATGAACCCAAACCCATGTATCTGAAGACCCAGCCCCTGATGGGTGCATTGTGTTTAATGCCATCTTTTTCAATTCTTGTGTGATTTGCTTCTTAATTTTGTAACTTCTAGTTAAATTAAACCCCTCATTCTTCTGGTTAATTATTTACTTTTATTTTAGAGCTTTCAGTTTCCATCTTCTTTATCTCCAGATTCCCATTATAGTTTTCTTTTAGCTTCCTTGTTCCTTATATGTGCGCATTCACAAGGATCTAAGGTTTTCATTCCTGGGAGCCAAAAATCCTCCCCCAACTTCTGCTGGACTTGAGTGTGAGTTCAGCACTTCCAAAATTCAAACTGCTCTATGTGAGAAAATCCGTTGGAACAGTAGCTCTTCAGGAATTGCTGTTCCAGTCAAATTCATGAAGTCAAAAATCCCTAATTTTAACCTGCAGATCCACAGAATGATAGTAATGTTAACTTATGCAAATGTTGAGGCATTTGCTTGATGAGTGTTGAGACTTCATTCATTAGTCTTTGTCAAATATGCTTAAGATCCATATGTGTCATGGTAATTAAAGTGTGTATGGTGGGGAGGGGGATAAAGAAGGGTGACTAAAGAGGCCGTTACTGAATAGATCAAGAAACAGAGCTGTGTTTTGCTGCCGTCACCTTTAATATACTCTGAAGCTCTGATATGGCCTAATCTGTTAACGTAAATTGAAAAAAGTCATGATAGCAAAAATGAATAAGGAAGGAGTGCACCAGGAGGCAGAAGTATAATTAAAAAAGCTCCCTTTATCTAAAAATTTCATTAAAAACAAAGAAACACTCAAACACACAAAGATATATAGGACATAAGTTTTAATTAAAAGTGCAGCTGCTGCTTTGCAGTCTCAGCATAGAGCACACATTTCTCTCTTCCAAACAACTATTGTCTGTCTTTAATGTTTTGCCCAGAACACCTCTGGGTCTGATGTTACCACAAAAGTTCACAATGAAATATAAAGCCAGTCAAAGCTCTGTGCCAGGGGTCCAGGACAGGGACGGCAGCATGGTGCTCCTCCCTCAATTCGGAGCGAAGTCTGAGCATCCTCACCTACACCGCAGATCCTGGTGCTCTGCCACAGACTGTGCCAACATCTGGGACCACAGCAATGTCAACACTGTGAATTTTGAATCTGGAGCTGGAGTGGGGTTTTGAAGGTGGCGGAGGGCAGTCCAGCTGAGGCATGAAAGTCGTGAATATTAAGCTAATGCAAAGCCATACAGCACTATAAATTTGCTAATTCAGTACTTAACAGAAACAGAGTTGGTTTCTTAAACTGACTCTTTTTGAGTTAATTTATTTGAGTCAAATCCCTCTGGAATTGGGTAGGCTATAAGCATTTTACTGGAGACGTACAAATGCTTCAGCTTTCAACAGGTTTGGGACGGTGAGGTAACACTGTGGAGGTATATGGGGACAGTTTCCCAAATAAGTAAGTTTTGGAGTAAGAATAAGGAGTTTCTCTGAAGTGGAAACTTTAGAAGTAACTAGCCCATTGGCCCTGGGAAAGCCCACTGAGAGTCTTGACCCAGCTGTCTGGGCATCCTGCTCCGGTACAGTAAAAATATTTGCAAGCATCCATCATTTTAGACAAAGGTTTTCCATATAAACAAAGCACAGTTTCTCCCAGCTCTGCCTTTCAGATTTGCTCCACAAGGCAAGATTTTACATATTTCCCTTTTCTATAGATTGAGATTCTCACAAAGCCACATGACATCTGGTCATCGACTCTAAAGAATAGCCTCCTCCTCTCAAAGATCACATGTCTCATCAAAAATCACCCATCAGTAAAATTAAGGACTCAATGATAATTTGCCTTTGCACATTGAGAAGTTATGTTTTAGGAATAAGCTTCTTTAAGAAGCTTTGCACACTCACATTCTCAGCTAAGATGGCAAACATATCTCCAGGTCAGATTGTAGTGATTTTCTCCTTCGTTGGACCAAAACAAGACCCCATGCAGCATTTACATCTTCAGAGGAGGAGCAGGATAAGGCCTCATGCTGATCTTTGCCATAGGGATGACACTTATCCATGGGTATTTCACAGCTATTTTCACTAGACAAACCTTAGGAACTTCACAAAATACTGGAGCAGCTGCAAAATTGTAGGAAATCAAGTTGGAGTGAGATTAATTTTATCTCTTTGGTTACTTTTGCACTTTAAATTGGTCTCTTGTCTCATTCCAGATCGTTTGATTAATGCACAAGCAGAGCACTGGAAGATATTGGTGCATTGCTAGGAACTTGCTTAGAGGAGGATCAGAGGAGTTTTGGGATACTTTCAAATTTTTATTTTGTATTTATTTATTTTAATGCTGTTTATTGATTTTTCCCTCTTCGGTTTTTGCCGAGCAGACCTGTCACAAGTGTCCTTCATAAATCCTCACATGTGGTTTCTCACATAAATTCGAGCCAAAGAATTGTTAAGAAAATATTAAAGTAATTTACATTTCTTCCAAGGTTCCTAACCTCCCCTCTTCATAAACGGCACAAACATGTCAAGGAAAACTCCAGAATAAAGGCAGTGTGTTAAAAAACATATTACCTGCTGCCTATAGACAATCTGGATGGGATAAAAATGAATCATATCTCCCTGTTATATCTTACTTAGCAAATTTTTCACAGTGCGAGCCAAGGTTAGTGTTCGCTGGTACTGTATTAAAGTCTGTCTCCTTGACACCGAGACAGACAGACACACCAGTGTGAAAAGCAGAAAACAAGTAAACCAGCATAGTTCAGTAAAATTCAGGAGACTCCTCCCCATGGTAACCTCTGCAGGACTCGGAAGGTGCCATGACTTTCACTTAGAAGAGCACCTTGCAGGGGTGCAAAACCGGTGCCGTGGTAGCATTGCAGGGACCCCCAAGGTTCAGTGCCATCGTGGCCATGGCTGTTGGGGCAGCTGTCAGTGTCCAGTATATTGAAAGCTTCCAAAAAGAATTATTCGTTACTATTGCCACCTGTATGACCTTCACACACAAAAGCATTTTACAAAATTAGGTTCCATAATTAATGAAAGATTGAGGTCACTGTTCCCATATTCTTATCACTTCTTTATGCTTATTTGCCTTCCTATTGGAAACAGTAACCACTTTTGTGCATCTCGAACATTTTTTCGCTCTTCTGAGCCAAGAGAACATTATTCCTGCTGCTGTTTTGGCACATCAGAGCCCCACCTGTGTCTCCATTTTAGAAACTAGTCCATAGCGTTTGCTTGGAGCACAGTCCTATTGCCACCCCTTGAGTGAAAGATCAGATTTTATTTGGGCTTATATTTCCTCCACACTATATGCTGCATGTCAGGCTGGGAGGTAACCCTTTATGTATGCAGTATCCAGAGGACATTCTGTAAGCATCAGAGATAGCAGCTCCTTTCCTATTCTTTTTCTCGATTAGTCTCCAGTGTACAGTGCATTATATGAAGTTCTTAAAATCATGGCTTAATATAAGCCTCAGAGTTATGTGTGTGTCTTCACATCTTGGCCAGTAAACCTAATTTAATCTAATTTATCTGTTCTGGTTGATCTGAGCAGCTTCAAAAATGAGTGGTGGCAAACACAGTCGCAGAAAGAAAGTAATAAAACTTAATTTTGTTGTTAACAGATATCACTGTTGGTGAACAAGGATTTATGGAGGTCATTTAGGAATCTGATATATATTATTTCATTGCTTCTGTAGTTTGATAGGGATCTTGCTGGTTTACAGTTGTTATTCTGGCTGAGCTTCATAGCAGTCACTTATTATTAAACTGCAAGTAAAAGCCTACAGTATTATACATAATGGACATTTTAAGCTGAAACAAACCAGTGCGGGTACAGGGGCTAAGCTCCATCAGCTGAATAAACCATTCTCTGTTTCAGGTGTTACCCAGCTAACGTCTGTATAAGCTTGGAGGATACATTTGGTGCAGGAGAATTTTAATGTGGATCCTGAAGCCACTGCATGGTTTGAAGAGGTCTCATCAGAAAGCTGAGCAACACACATGATAACAAAGTTACCTGAGCATCTCGCCAAGTGCGAGGGCCAAATGAAGAGCTGCTTTCCAGCCTGCAGGTTGGGTGAGGCAAAGAGACCACACCAGGCAAGCAAGGCTGCCAGGTACCTGCAGGGAGGGCTTTCATGGTGCAGAGAGTACTGTTAGAGGATGTATTGACATACTTCTGTGTCATAGATAACATCAAGCCAAAACATGCCAGTGCTGTAGCTGCTGTACAAATAACCACAGCGCTGGGAAGATTTAAAGGCCCTTGAGTGCAATTGCTGAGAAACTCCATGCCTCACTCTTGCCTCAAACTCCGACCTTTGTGCAGGAATTGCCTTGCAGTTCAAGTCGCTCCTCAGTCACGACTAGAATTGATCAATGACAATTATGAGATAATTGAAAAAACTCCCATTTCCCCACCATTTTTTTTTTTTTTCTTGAGATACTGCCATAAAGCTCTGTGCAAACTCCAACTTAAAGAAGCATCAATACTCGGGCTCCAGGGAAAATCACAGTCTGCTCATTATGTGTACCAAAACGTGGGTGGCAGATACGGCGTTGCTACATTGAATTGCAGGTGCTGTTTGCAATGGGCTTTGCTTCTGAATTTCCAGCTGTTTGGGTCAGTGTTTTAAGCTTCATCTTTGCAAATTATAAATAAAGTTCCTATCAAACTGTGAATCATGGCTTTTATTGGTACAGTTCTCATGTCTGAGGTATTTTTCTTTATAGGTGAATACTGTATAATTAGATAATCTGTATGGCAGCTGAGTTATGATACTTGAAAGTGTTTGCAATATCTGGATAAGCTAATGACTTTCATGAAAAATGAAAAATCATCACTCAGATATTGCAGTAGTCAGAGTCTTTCCAATTAATGATAATCAATAATAAATAAATAGAGATAGACAGTTAAATGGTTTTTCAACAAGTTTGGATTGTTGATCATAGAAGTTTGCTTACTAATCATTAACTGCAGCTGCCTCACAATCTTATTTTATACCTTCATGCTGTGAGAATATCAGTCTTCAAAAGTTTTGAAAATATTGTCTTCTAGTATAAATAGTGCTTATTTGACATCTAGCTAGATCTTCTTGTTCCTCAGTTTAAATTTAGCAGTAAACCACATCCAGCTTTGGAAATTTCTGTGGCTCTGCCCAAATGAAGGAACTCTTCTCACTGAGTTTAATGAGAACGTAAAAAACCAAGAAGACCCCAAAAACCAGACACACCCAAAGTTACTTTAAACAAGAACCCAACGCATTTAATCTCAGTTATTCGGCTAGTCCCTGTGGAGATGTTTTTGAAGTGTGCACCTGGAGTGGATTCTCAGGGCTAACTCTAACACTGCTGTTTCTCATGGGCTCTATCCTACACTGAGATGGTTGCAAACCAAGCCTTGAGGCAAAACCTCCTGAAACCATCATGCCAATACAGAAGTTTGGAATCTTCAGTCACAGGTGTGTGATTTTTCTTCTCTTTAAGAATGTGATCAACTCTCAAATCTGTGCTTTAAGCCCTAAAAAAATTGCATTCAGGAAGTCTCTACCCATTTTGTTGTTGTTTTGATAAATCTGAATCTATTAAACACTATCCAATTTATTGGAACTAACTTTTGTGCAGTAAAAATGGTATCCATCAGCTTTGTCTTGAAATCTACACACTGCGTGTTTTCCTGCCTATCCAAACAGATTAATCACAGAGATAGCTGAAGGTGACAGTTAGTTACTGGGTGACTATTGCTATATCTTTCTTTTATTTTCTTTTTTCTTTTTTTGTTTTAAAGAAAATATTACTTGAATGATGGGGAAAGTGGCTATACATTTAATTGAGTGAAAGTGAAGTTCGAATCAGAGCCTGATAACTTTGTTCAGAAGAATATGTTAATGACTTGACACTCATGCTAATGTTAGATTATTCTGAAATAGAAGCACATGTTTCTAACAGTTGGCACACTTTGTCAGTATATGAACAACAATGTTTATCTCCTTGCTAGTTTCCTGATCTTTCAGTATGAATAATTGAAACATTTTAGTACTGGAAACTCAGTATTTCATCTCAGGCCAAACTTAACACATTTCGTTTTATTTTTAGGCAGAAATGCAGCAATATATCAAAATAATGAGAGTTTGTAAATCCATGGATATGCTTCTATGATTACAGCTGAAAGTATTTGTAGGAAGAAAGCCTTGCCATCTTTTCTGTGCTATCTTATTAAATGGGTCCTTCTAAATATTTTCCGTGTAGGCTCTTCTTTCGTTTAAAGCTACTGAATCAGGTAATTCATCATTTATATTCTACAAAGACGCAGAACCGTGATCAACAGAAATTGAGGGCACTCAGTATCTTTCAGTAGACCTTCTATATATTCTATACAGAATTCGCTGCTTCAGAGGAGAATCCCAAGTGATCAGGTGATCCACTGAAAGGATATATTTGCATTTTTTGTCTTTCTCAGCAATTTGCAATACTTGTCAGACAGCCACTTTACTGTTTAAAGTTCAGAACCCACCAATATATGCCATGTTGCAGTCATGTTCAAGTTTTCCATGCTTCATTTGAATATTTTTTTTTCCCTAAGAGCTCTCTACCAGTCCTAAGTGGTTCATTTCTTTCTTACTTACTAAATACAGATGTACAATGTTTGTGCTGATATGTAATTGTCAGCAGGTCATATTTACAAATAGGGCTGAACAGGAGATGTTTTAACACTATTGAAAGGTCCCTTGGCTTTGACACAATGTGGAAAAAGCCTCTTTGGTCACACAGACTGAGAGGGGTGACCTCTTTCAGCTGCAGTATCACCTTCAGAAAAGCTGCGTTTAGTGGGTTTTTCACAACACTATGATTCTGTGCTGGAAACTAGGAAGGGCTTGGCAATCTCATGTGGTTGGCAGCAGGATTTCCTCCTTTCCCAGATAATACTTCGTCAGGCACAACCCCATCTTGGGCACACGTATCTTGTATTTGCAGTGCAAATCCTGTGCTCAGACCTGAACCTTACTTATGTTGTTTGGACAGAAGCCCAAAGTTGAGTTCGGAAAAAATATAGAAGGGCCAAGAAGGAAAGCTCAAGCCCAGGCTGTTTGTCAAAATCAGTAGAACTGGGTGGTCTATGGGCAGTGTGTCTGCCAAGAGCTGGGTCAGAAAGGCTTGCAGACTCTTACCCATGTCCTCATCCACAGTTAGGACCTGCGACAAACCTAGAAATGTGTCAATGCAAAAGCTTTATTTCCAGACCAAGCCATTCAATGCAGAATTTCTGAACTCAGATATTTTACTTCTTGTCTTAATCTACCAGGCAGTCTATAAAGTGCCTTCAGAAAAAAAAGGAAAAAAAAAAATGCTAAATATATTTGCTTTAAGGAATTCATAAATTTTATCTGACTTTATCTCTGAAATGTCGTATTTCTTAAACAGTCCTGCACTAGAACTATACTCGGATCTTTTTTGGATCAAAGGCTCAGGTTTGCTTTCAGTGTAAGGGGTTTATGTGAAACCTCAAAGAAAAAGTCAAAAGTGAAAACTTGGAAACCAGGGCCACTTTCTCCCTTCAAACTGTAGTTTTAATTCACAGTGACCCTTAATATAAGAGGAAAGGCCAAAAAATCAAGAGACAGGCATTTTTATTGAAAGCTGTGGGAAACAGTTCAGAGGAGGGTATGTGTGAGCTTTCCAAAATGAAGTGTTATATACCCAGCCCAAATGGCAACTGTCAGGTCAAAAAATAGAGAACAACCAGAGTGTATTTCTGCTTACTCTACTCTTGGATTATGCTGAATCTGAGCAATGTGCTACCAGGCAGTCAACCCAGGTTGCTTTGTGTTTCACTGTCAGGAGGTGGAATTAGCAAGTTTGGGACAAGTTTACTTTCCAGCTACTTTCTCAACTGAATGTCAATATTTTCATTCATTTCAGTCTTGTCCGGTGTTGTTTAAGTTCTTTTTATATAGAGAGAGGAACAATGTGACAGAATGATTTCCTGAAGGTTTAGTTCTCTTTCAGGATTCTTAAGGGAAGAGCTACCTCTTTTCTAAATTTTCAAGCAAGAAAATCAGGAACCAAAGTCAGACACCGTTAAAGAATTAGAAGGTGATTACGAATGAACTTCTGTTTTCTTTAACAAGGCAGAGGGAAATTGCCTAACTCTCTTTTTTTCTGAAACAGAAATTTCCACTTAATATAATACCAAATTTTGTTACCAAGTAATGTCTCATATAGACTTAACAGTTGGTTTGTAATTGTTTTCTTTTATCTATGTGACTAATGAAATGTACATGATAAAGGACTATACTAAGAGGCAAATGAGGGTATTAGGAGTTTTTATATGTCACGAGTTTTATATATTAAATGTGGAAATTAAATTAGGCTTCAGTCTCCTGGAAATTTATATCTTGGCCCTTGTTATACTTCATATATTTAATTAAAATGATAATATATTTGGCTGCAGTTGTAAAACTATTTTAAAAGAAAGTAATTTCTTCTGGGGCCTTATTTGGGTTGTGAATTAAAAGATGTGGAGATGCAGAAATAATAACAAGGTCTGTTGGGAGAGTGGTCAGAGCCGTCAAAGCCTATTGTTGTGAGTTTATTTAGACCTCTAGTAAATTCAGGTTAAAATGTCTCCCCAAATTAAGGTTTCTTATAATTGTGGCTGCTGCATTAACGTTAGAAACATTTTCCTGATGCTTTCCCTTGTTTAGCTGTTACAATTACAGTCTCAGAACTCTGCCTGGAGTTTCATAAATCCCAGAGTAACACACTAATGTATCCATTTCCTTTATCTTTTAGTGTAGTTAAAAGTAGAGCTGTCTTTTCAAAGGCACTGTGGTTGGAATGACTTATGCTGACCAGTTGCAATTTTCTCTCCTTGTAAACTCTCTTTAGTGTTACAAAAACAATTCAAAGGCAGATTCTAGGTGCCACACATCTCCTCTGACCTTTAAATCAAATTTAGTATTTCACTCTGTAGTAGGCCACCAAGCAAAACTTGACAGCTTAATAAAGTGGAAATTTTAGGCAATAAATCTAAGAATTCTTCCATCATTCATGAGAAAAGAGATCAAAGCTTTGCCTTACTGTTGAGTATCTCCCAAAAAAGAGCTTCTGAAACTTGGGTAGAATAAAAACTTGTATTGTAAGAAGTGAATTCTCCTGCCCTAAATAACATATCAAGGAACATCCTACTGCCTACTTTAGCTCTGGGATAGCCTGCATGACATGCAGCAGTGTGCTGCTTTTGACTGGGATAGAGTTAATTTTCTTCATAGTAGTTAGCATGAGGCTATGTTTTGGATTTGTGCTGGAAACAGTGTTGATAATGCAGGGATGTTTTAGTTGCTGCTGAGCAGTGCTGACACAGAGGACTCTGGCTGAGGTTAAACCAGAGAAGCAGTCAGCCTGAGTAAGATCAATTAATGCAATGCTGGATGATGATGCAACACTGTGAATTTCATGCATGCCAGTCCTGAAAGAGCTCCCTCCCGCCAGAAGTAAAGGGTATACTTTAGAAAGATACTTGGTCAAGTACCAAATAATTTGGGTCCAACTGTGAGACAATGTAACTCCCCATAATTAATATAAAATGATGTTTCCCTGTACTAGATTCAGTGAGAGGAATTCTTGTCAGTCCTTGTCAGGAGTAACGTGGTGCAGATATTTATGAAAACAGATGTACAATTTTTTTTACTGACAAAGCAGTTATACCTTTTTTTTGACAGTGATACGTGCCCAAGGTTAAGGGCATCATGCAAGGCTGTTGAGGTAATGACAATGGGAAATGCAGCTTTAGGATTAAAGGCAGAACAAAAATGAAAGAGAACAATTAAAATATTTGAGACTGCATCGCAAACAAATATCATTTCTGGGTAGGAGGAAAAAAAAGCCTTTCAGGTACAAAACTACTAGGTCAGAGAAGGTCTGTCTTTTCTTCAAGGAAGTATTTGATTATGTGATTAGCCTGAAGCATGTTCTTCAATGACCTGCTCAAGCAAGACCTGATGTACCACAGAGCAGGCAAGAATGATGTTCAGCTGTGCAAAACCAGAGGCCATATACCGGCCTCTCACAAGGGCAGGGCTTTCCCTCAAATCCTTCCAGTGATTTACCACCTTTTGTTGCCTTGTTACTACAGCCATTGTATTGTTATTATATTGCATGTGTTATATCCCATTTGATTTCTCCCCGAATGTTACTGCCCATGACTCTACAGCTCCCATAAAAATTTTTGCCCTCTTTTCTTAGTCATTCCCCAACCACAGGCTAAACTAGTCTGGAAAGACATTTCCCAGCAATTTACTGAAGGCATGAAAAAAATCACAAAGTGTTAGAGCTAGGCCAGTGAGCAACAGCACCAAACTAACCACTGTCTGATGTATCCATGTAATGTACACAGCAACGGCCAGATGTGCAGGAGGAGTTGGGCTGGAGGCATTGGTACTGTTTGTCTTTGCAGCTAAGGAGATTGTATGGAGTGGTTGGTGTTTTACAGTCCTCCCTGAAGAAGGATAAATTGAAGGTCCCTGATTTCAGACATTATTCTTGTCTAGGAATACCTATTTTGTAAAATACTGGGAGTTCTGAAGTAGAATTTTTTTTTTTTTTTCTGTGGGAGAATGAAACTCAGATCTTTTGAAGTTGTTCAGGAAAGAGTGTGAGATCTGCCCCAGATACCCAGAGCTGTGCAATTAGGACATCTATCTGGACATCATCAGGCAGGGTGGGACATGACCTCAGATCTTCCATGTCTTATGTAAGCTCTTTCTTTCTCATGTTTTGATTAGAACTTTTACTTTGAACTTGGAAAATGTTCTTATTTCAATGAGTCAACATGTTCTGATGGAGAGAAAAAGAGACTATTTCACTTTCCACATAAAATTCTCATCTTTAGCTCAGGGGTGAACTAGCCTAGCAGCATCCAGAATGTGATTTTTCAGAACCAAGGCAACATCTTTCCATACTTGTTATACTTCCTATATATCTGTTTGACCTGTGTTTCCCTGGAAAAACCTGCTTGGCTTAGAAGGGAATGTGAAAGGATTGAGTCTGCACTCTGCTCCTAGTAGAAGTCATTTAATGGGGCTTTCAGGGGCATACATGGGATGTAAGCCAGGGCTAGAAGTCCTGGGTTTTGAAAGCAATGGTAATGCTGCTACACAGAGACCCTCACTCCCATTATTTTAAGTATTAAAGCAGAGTTTAAATGAGTCCTGGGACCATTTTGCACATCTTCTGTCTCAGGATGAATTTCATAGTAAGGCAAAGAGGACATAGGTTTCCTGTTTGCTTGCCAGGTTCCTTTTTAACTCTTTTGATATAAATCATTATGTACATGTGTAATATTAGAACTGTGAATGAGTCTAGAATTGCCTCTCTGTGTCGCCCCTAAAGAACAAAACCAGGCTTCAAACATTACAAATATGTTCTCTATAAATCCATGGACTTTGCTAAGGCATTAATCTTTCAGCGGGGACAGGAAACCATTATCCACCATATGAGTCACTTACACTGACAGTATTTGATAAAAATAGTAAAGGAATTGGAATTTGCTTTTATCAGTTTAGTGTAAGTGAGAATTCAGATGGGATCCATTGTTACTGTGTTCATTTATTGTCTATTATTAGCAAAAAATCCATTACTTCAATGGAAATATCAGTAGCGAGGTATGTAATTACATTTCTTTTCTCCTTTTTTTGCATGCATGAGAGGGGGAGACTTACATTAAAAGACAGTAAAATCTGCAAATAGGAAGGGAAGGTGTTTCTGCAGGGAGAAGCCCAAGGATCCACACGCCCTCTATTTGCGGGAGCTGTTAAAGAAAAAAAACATTTAAAGCTGGGAGGATAAGTGAATTAAACATTTCCAACAATGGAGGATCCAAAACCTTTCCAAACCATAGCAGAGCTCCCACTGATTTTTTATGAGCTTGAAAGGAGAAGACGTAGGGAAAGAGGCTGGGGAAAAAGCAGATGACTCGGAAGCAGTTGTTAGGAGCTGCAGGCTCCCCTGGGCGACTGTGTGTTCGCTTACTCTCCTGCACTGGTGGGGAGCCAGTTGTCAACATCTGTTTTCAAGCCCAAGTACTATCAGTCCCACTGTGTGGAGATATTTTTGCAGCTATAGGCAGTTGCTTGGACAAAAAGGAGTGCCAGAATGAAGACCAGGTTATTTTAGATGTGCACTATAGCGTAATATCTTTGTCCAGGAGTCTGGTTCAAAGGCTGAAGGAGCAGCCAATCTGAAACAGTTATTCAAAACAGAAGATTGAGACCTGCTTTTATCGTAGCAAGGGCCTCTGAGAGGGATTTTTGCCTAAGGAGCAAAGGAAATGGAGGAAGATACGTACCTACATCCGTCAGTAGGGGACTGTGGCCTAAGATTTAAGGTTTAAGAAGTGTCTACTTTTCAAATAGATCATGGAAGTGGTCAGTCAATGTGGGTGCTAGGCTTTGTAGGATTCTTTCAATTTTCCTCATCATTTTGTAAGAATCTACAGTTGCAGAAAATAAAAAAACAGCCAAAAGCCCCTTATTCTATTACAGAAAATACAAATTTTCTGTCAACCTTGCAAATAGGAGAAAAGGGCTTAAGTTCTTTCTTTTAGACATTATTCATAGAATAATAACAGATGAATTTGCTCCCAAAGTAAAGATATATTATTTCAAATTGGTCCTATATTTAAATATGAAATGAGCTGGCATTTTGTCATGTCAGCTAATGAAACTGCTGGGAAAAATCTGAGGATGAAAAATAGACAATTAAATGGTTTCTTTGAAAACAAAAGAGGGATTTGCATATCTCTTTATAATGATGAGTTTGCAGTTCTTTTCATACAGGCTACCAACAAAGTGTAAATGTAAATCTGCAATGTGTCTGAGATGCAGAGCACTTCAGGTTACTGGGATAAGAGTGCTTTGTGTTATTGCTGTCATCTGCAAAGACAGACGCCCCAGGCTGGGAAACACTGAAAAAGTAACAGATAACCATTCCCTTTCATGATGCCAGAACTATAATTCCATCAAATATTTGGCTTGCAAAAAAGAACTATAAGAACTGAATACAATGGGTGCTGCTAAAAGCTCAGAATTCATTGCCTTAGGCATTTGTGGTAATTGCAACACATTCCTATACTTAAAAAAGGAGATACTGCAACTTAGGAGATTTTAACAGCTCCCATGGCATGTTTCAGCGTAGGCAGGTCTAGGACGAGGCAGAGGAAACGGTGTTCTGGGACAGACCTCTGGAGTGAGACGGGGAGGCTGTGTTGAGACAGATGGGCTGTAAGTTCTGCGATATTGTGCCTATGGAGGGGGTGGGGGGTGGGAGGTTTAAGGAAATCAGTAGGGAAAAAAAAATGTTTGCAGGCACAATATTACACTCTGACATTCCAGGTGAGTCAGCTGTAATCCGGGTCTGCCTGCAGTAGAGGCAAACAGGCACAGGAGGACAGACAGCCCTGAGACTTACAGTTCTGATGAAAAAAAATCTAGTGGAAGTTGATCATATATAGGATGATCCAGCAGCTTGCCATGGCTAACACAGTAGGGGCATGGCTGGGAATAATGACCAGATCCTAGGCCCTGTCCTGTGAACTATTCACTTTCGCAGTTTCAGAAGGGATTTGCTGACATCTTTGTGCCTTGGATATAAAAATCTACTGTCTTACTGTCATAGCAGTATTAATACCTGAGATACATTTTCATACAGCCATACAGATGATGGATATTATGTGTCTTCACAAGTTTGCCTTGCTAATCTTTCATGGTTTCCTAGGCAATGAAAAGGGAATGTACAATGGACCACAGATTTTCATTTAGTTTGTATTCAACAGTAATGGAAGTGTCTATATTGGCAATAAAAGAAGGAATGTAGAATCAGAAAAATAAATAAGACACATAAGAAAGTCAGCCAGTACTGATAGCCAGAAAACATAACTTTTATCTCATTTTTAATACGGGATTGAAAACAACCAGCCACAAAAACAAAACACAAAGTAACCCCTTCCCAAACAAACAGAAATCTCTCCAATTTTCCAGTTAAAAAAAGAAAATGTTTCAAGATACTTCAAATGCATGTTTTGGCTTCTGGTTTTCCCATTTTCCTGGAAGACATTTGGATGCCAGATGCATCATTTGAACTCTTTTGATGAAAATTATATTTCCTCAGAGAAAATGCTGGTTTTTAAACCACCATTCTCATTGAAAATTCCTGACAGCCTTCACCTTTTTGCTCCGTCTTCTTGCATAAACCATGGAATAAGACACTGACTACATTTGAAGGATCATTTAAAAGCATTAGTTTTATTTAATATCGTTGGACCTAGCCCTCTCAGATCTATGGAAAAAAGATTACCAAAAGTGAGCTGATCTCCACAAGACCTTTAAGAATAAACTGTTGGTGTCTTCTGGGGAATCTGCTGATAATCCTAAACATTTCCAATATAGTTTGGTAGACAAGGCTTTAGAAAAGGAAATGAAGTAATCTCAATAGTTTGACTCCCATGGTGTGTTTTATGGAAGGGTTTGTGCCAAATTCATATTACATTTACCATCAAGAATGTCTTTCCAATGAACCTTACAGTCCCTAGTTCTTTAAAGGCTGCTTCTAAACTGTTGCTATTCCACTGACCCCAATGGCATTGTTTCTGATTTATCCAGGAGAAAATAAAATAAATTACAGTCCAATGTGTATGACTGTGGGATTTCAGAAATGGCCTAAAATCAAAGTCTTTGAAAATCTGTCTGTATCATGTGTCGTTTTGTACAGGACTTGAGTCCTTTCAAGTATTTGACTGTTGGATGCTTGTAATATAAAGTCCAAATTTCTCTATTCCTAGGCAGGAAAAAGTGACTGACTTTGAAGAAAGAACAGGACTGAGAGGCACAAGGGCATTTAGGTAACTAAAGATACACATATTGGGATGGGCAAACATTGGCTACTAGTAGAGCAGGAAGCTGATTGCAAATGAACTGCCCTGGGTGTCAGACCCTGGCACTTCTGAAAATCAGGGCACCTACCTTCCTGGTGCTCCGGACTTACATATAGCAATAGATGACAGCTAACAAAATACAGTCCCTGTACTTCAGACAGCTTAAGGGGAACACAAGTCACTCATAGGCAGGGAACAAGAGTTTCTCGTGAGGCTCTTTTCCCACTGAGGGATGGGCCTGGGGTAGAGTTACAGCTGGGTTCCAGGCAATGTCAGCAGCAGCAGCCCCTACTGCTATTTTCTGGCCCAGCCAGAAATTCAGGATGCTTACCAGCCTCTTGCACAGCACAGTCCTGCATGCCATCACATGCTGTAAGCCACGCATGGGAACTGCTTTTGAACTGCTGAGAACCTGCAAATCATTCACAGGTTAACCATCCCTGCACAAGGTGCTTACACACACAAATACATCGGTGTGCTTCTTCTCCGTCTCAAAATAAGTACTCAACATGACCAAAAATATGAAATAACTGACTTGAGTACGCACAATCCCCTAAGTGGGGCTACAGCTCACTAATTATAACAAGTTTTTATCCACATGTATGCAGTAAGCATGCCACAGACACAGAATCCAGTTATCTGCAGGCTTGGGGATGCATGCCTGCTGCTACTGCATCTCACTCTGCATGGCAAGCAGACTCTGCAGATACACACAGGTCTTGGCGATACACTGTGGTCCCCCAATTATAGGTATTGAAGTTGAAATGAAAACTTTATGCAAATAAATATTTTTTCAAAGTTGGGGCGAAGTTGTGGGTGGGGGCTTTCCAAAAGTACCGTCATTTAGGAATGTCTGTTCTTGGCTGGTTGTTTCCTGTCTGGGGCCATTCTTCAGTTTTTAAAAACAGTACTCAGGGAATAGTGCAACCAGCAAATGGATGGGTTTTCTTTTTTCAGATGTGATGCACCATCTCTGATTTTGCAAAATATCATAAGTGATTATCATTAGTTGGATTGTGTCATAGTTGGCATTTTTTGGTGCATTTGCAAAATGCCTGCTATCACAGTGTAAACTGCTTTAATCTGACAGAAGCTAAAGGTTTCTTACGTTCATTTCCAAAACCATTGCTCTGGGCTGATACTTTTGTAAAAAAACATTCTGTGTATTGACTACTTGGAATGACTGTTTCATGTATTGAGTTGTGAAACCATGCAGTTATTTCTGTGAATCTTTTAGTAAAGTCTAGCATATTCACAGCAGGTGAGATTTTTTGGACCAGCAGCTATAGCAGTGTGCCAAACTATCGGATCTATATGAAGAGCCACAGATGTTAAGCCTCAGAGCCGCACAGAGGTCTTGTCCCTCATGGTTTATCCAGTGTCAGATAGAGAGTAAATGGGCCTTTTGCGGAGGAATGCCTTTGAGGTCCTCCCATCACCATCCTCCCTGATTGGAAAAGGATGCATTACAAACGGTTTCATCAAGACCTCCCAGATTTAATTATTAAACTATACAGAAGTAGGGACCCCTTGCCATTTTTACCTACACCAGTTTCCCAGAGAGTGCAGTCCCAGTCTCTTTGAACTGACTCCTTGGCTCCGTGGAGGCTGTGATGTCCAGCTAATTTGCTGCCAGCACTGTAAAGAGGAGGCTTCTCGCCTGCTGCCAACCATGCCTGTTGGCACGAAAACCCCTTTTTCTAAAAAAATGCACATGCATCAACAGAGGGAATGAGATGGTAGTGGGGTAATATTGTCAAGAGTTTTCCTCATATATTCAGTCATGAGCCAGATAGTCAATCAACCTTTACTGATCCTTGGGAAACTCCAGGTGAGTGCACAACTGACAGTACCTGGTGCTGACAAGTCAAGTAATGAGCCCTAACCATCTGTATGAGCTGTGGAGGAGAAACTCTCCAGCTTCAGAAGCAGTTGTCTGTAGCACAGTCTCAGCAGGACCTTCTTTAAGTGCTGGCAGAGATCCAGACTGTGTCTGAGTATGCAAAATGCATTTCTGCACCTGGCATGTCAAATCAACCCATTCTCAACATGAAAAAAAGACTCTGGCTACACAATTTGAAACCAGTGTCTAAAACAGATTAGCGCAGGGTAGCTTAATAAAAACTGGAATATATATTTTTTGCTGCTGACATTTGCTAAAGGACTGTTCTGCTCTCCAATGGCTTTTATAGCAGAAATAGAAAAGCTCATTCTGCTAAAAATGCTTGAATGTTCTATTGAACAGGATAACTACTACAAATTTCTTCACTGTATGTTATACCTTTAAATCTCTGAGGAATCCTCTGCCTTTCGAGGTAGACATCCATTTTGTATTCAAGGCAGCACAGTCTCTTGCATAGGTATACAAACACTGGGAGTTTTCTCAGGGATATTTTCTCTCAGTTTTAGCCTGGTTCCCTAAGGAAATCCTCGTGTTTTGGGGGTGGGTGGGAGGTTTCTGCATGTACATCTGTCCTTCTGTGCTTTCTTCTAAAAATTCCCATTGATTGATTTCAGTTTTCTCAGGCAAACAAGCAAGTGAGAAAAGCTGCAGTGGGAGTTTGTGGCTTATTAGACGCCAGAGAATCTACACCAGCTAGCAGCATTATAAACACTTAAAGATTCAAAATGCTGAAAAAGCTTTACCGGGGGCATGCAACATCTTGAGCTCCAAAAATCCACATGGGGGAATTTGTGACCTGGGAGAAAACAGCTTTCAAACACTAAACACACCAGGCATTGATCAGGAGATACACCTGAGGCTGGGTATGGTCCTTAACCAGTGAGTCTGGGGACTGTTCGATGCTTGGGGCCAGCGGGACTGCAGGGAAGGAAGAGGTGGTGGATTGCTTTAGTCTTTAGCATTCAGAAATTGCTCTTTATAGGGACTTAGGAGAGGGAGGGTAAAGCCAGGCTGCTCAGGACTCTTCTGTAAGCGTAGCAACACCAGGCTCCAGGGGTTTGTCTATGCTAGAAAATATGGTAGGGAATCAATATATACCAATATAGCTAACTCAGGAGATGGTAACTACATGCAGAAACTGGTAGATGCAGATGACAGGAAACCTTAGTAGAATTCAGGCAGAATTTGTTAATCAGGCAACACAAATCCATAGGAATCAGAATTCATTAGTTCTTGTGCTCAGCAACCTGCCTATTTTTCTCATTTTCTCTTGTTCAGGCTGGATTTAAGAAGCTGCTTCTCACAAAGGGAAAAATACAGACCTCCTATTCTAGATTTAGAGCACATCCCGAATCCTTTGAAGTTAGAATTTTGTTTGGCTCTTATAAAATGTATGTTCAGAGCCACAGCATATTTCTCCATCTTATTCCATGATCTTTCAAGAGGCCAGGCGATAATTACTTTCAAACAACTGTCCTTACTATATGACCATAGCAGGCTCCGAGTTTCTGTGCCAGCACCGGGACGGATGAAATCTACAGGCTCTTTTTTTCTTAGCTTCATACAAGTCAGATTATTTTGTTATACCTACAAGTGGATCTACTTGTTGGTATCTAAGCTGCAGCCCACTGGGCTCCATGCGGCAGTCCTGCCTTGTGGCCTCCCCCATGCCGGGATGAGGAGAGGGAACCCAGGTTTGTACAGCCCTTCCTTCTCCTGGGACAAAATGAAAGTGCAGGGAGGGAGCTTCAGTTTCCACCAGTGCTTGGAGGACTTGGCAGAGCAGGAGCATGGTGCACCTGGCACGTGGTGCAGGCTTCTTCTGGGGTCCTCAGCATTAACTACAGGAGCTGTTTGAAACAAAGGTGATGCAACACTTGACTGTTTATTCATAAAGCTTACAAAATAAATGGCTATTAGGAGCTTTTTTTAAAGTTTGTTAGGAGGAGAATTGATTGCAAATTGGTTCTTGCTACGTCTTTTCCTTGATGAAACAGAGTAAAAAGTCAGCTCCTAAAGCGTCAGGTAGAGGAGGGGAAAGCTTTTTTTTTAATTTCCTTTTATCTCTTCTGCTTTCATAGGGCTGACTTCACCTGCTATTCTGATTTTTTTTCCTGGTTTCTTTCATTGCCTTCATCCCAGGACACCAATTCATGATTATTGGCAGATCACAAGATAAAAACTCAATGATCTCTCTTGATACTTTCCCCCTCCTCTACCATCTGTTTCAGTATTAGTACTTTCTATCAAGAAAATACCAAATCCTCATCCTGTGCCTGCGAGGAGTTTCACTTACGAGAGAGTCAATTGGAACTGCGTGCATGGCAGCATATAAAGGGATTTAGAAGGTGGTAGGCATTGATTGATGCTACACAGGGCTTCATCTAACCCTACTGAATCCGTGCTCACGTTGGCCCCCTCACACTGACCTGAACAGCTTTAGTGTCTCCCTTAGTAAGTCTTCTGGCAAGCTCTGGTAAAGTATTAAATATGTACAAAAGAATATCTGTGCCACTATACATGAGCCTGGTGGATTACCTAATTTATCAATCCTGTCAATGGTCCACTCCTGTCCACATAACTTTGGAGGAATCTCTGTCTGGAGAACAAGGGAAGGTCAAATAACCTGAGACTAGCACACTGGGAGAAAACTTTTTGTATCCTTCTTGGATTACCCATTTACAACCATGGAAACAGAAGAAAGGAAGTCAGTATTAACCATCATAGATTAAGTGAATGCAATTAGAATTACCCTTGTTTTCTGCTAAATCTGTCTCAGTGTCTGACTAAACTGATATTTATGTATAAATCTATATATCTTTTTGTTCTGGAGTCCAAGGCACAAAAGATATAAAAGCAGAACTCATACCTTACTCCTTGTTATCTGTGAAAGTTGGATTACAGGCTTCTCAGGAGTGAGGAGGTAGCAATATTTTAATTATTTTTTATAAAAACTGCACAATAACAAAAGCTATTGTAGGCTGATTAATACCTTCAAACTAATTATCAATCTGAATATGATATGAAGAAAGGCTTTTCAGAGCTTATGCAGAATAAAAATGAATAAGACTGAAAATTAAAGGAAAAGTATAAGAAAAGAGACTAAAACAATTTTTGGAAAAAGCCAGAAGAAAGAACTTAGGGAGGCTTAAGGAGTCCTGAATTGCATTATAAGATTCTGGGTTATATCCAAGTATTCCTTTAACTGAAAGGATATTCTGAAATCAAATACCACTCTTCTCATACTGGGAAAAAACACCATAGTTTTGCTAGCCAAACCAGGCCTGTATTACACTTCTGAACCTCTAAACTAGAAACCAGTACAGCTTGCATACACTTTCTGTGAACAGAGAAGTTGAGTGGTAAAACACAAATAATATTTTTAGACAGACAACATCAAGGACAGGCTCCAAAGAGCCCTTGTCTTTGGTGAGATACATCCAAATAAACTTAATCCAGTCAACTCTGAGGGCAGAACTTCAGCTCCTGGTCCTGTTTCGGGTTCTCCTAGCTCATTCTCAGCCTAATCATAATTTTAATCATCTACAAGAAATACTATCCAATTCCAACAGCAATAACCTACCAGCCCAATCAGTACGATGAACCAAGCATCTGCTTTAACACATGTGATTCATAGCTGGGAAATGTAGCAGTAGCTCACATGTGTGTTCACCGAGCAGTGGTGTGCACACTGCATGCAAAAGCATTGCTGAATTCGGTGCTCACTGAACTTGGAGTGAGATTGGCAGTGAGATTGTGGGAAATCCTCTAATTTAGCAAAGCTGTGAATCACAGTTCCTAGGTGGTGGTAAAGTCCGTCTTTATCCAGAAAGCTGTGAATATGCACTTAGCACCCAGTGAATGCAACGGGAGTTGAGCGTATTCTTAAAATTAATCACATTGGAAATGAGCTTTTTTAAAATCAGGAAATTTATTTACAGGGAGAAGAGCAGTGCAGTTTTTGCTCCCACCATTTTGGACCTAAAGAGACCGTTTTGTGGGCAAAGAAGGAGGAAGTTTTGTTCCTCTCTGTCAGTGCTGGTATGGCAGAGCACTGCAGCTGCAGGCTTCCCTGCTCCTGACTGCCTGCAGCCCGAGCTGTGCTAGCACCCCCAGCGTTGAAAACCAGCCAGACCCCAGCTTCTGGTACCTACTGGATCACAGCTGAAGAAGTTTAATTGCTAGGCCAGAGTGAAAACTTTCATACTGACTTTAGAAAAGTGAAAAAATTTGGGTTTTGCTGACTGAAATACTTTCTGAATTAGTGAAGGCAGAAGCTGAGGGAGCTCTAGTTACTGTTCTGGGTGTTATCATCCGGGGCCCCTTCTCAGTTCTGCCTAATAGCCAGCTGAAACCAAGGGGAGAAAATAGTTTCAGGGTGATTTTTTGAGTTTCTTAAAACTTGATACTGGAAATAGCACCTCTGAAGTCAATAGCATTGCTCTTGGAGAAAATACCTATTCAGCAAGGATAAGGGTATGAGAGTCCATCCCAAGGTACTGGGAAAAGTCTGTTCAATACAGTATTTGTATCTAGTGTGTAATTTGAAAAATATCAGCGTTTCAACAGTACCACAAGAGTGCAAATGTTTCAATAGACTTGTTATAATTGCCTGGAGTTGCAAAAGGCAGTTTTCACGCAGTCAGAATTGCATTTCCTGTTGATTAGCAACATTTTTTCTCTGTAGCTGAAAAAGTAAAAAAGGAAATCAGGCTACAGCTGATTTGCTTTAACATAACTTTTGCTTCTCTCTGTTAAATTGAATGCTATGAGTTAGAAATGCAAAGTGGAAGAATCTATTACAGCTCAGTTTGATTCCAGGAAAAAAAAAATTAAGGGATAGCACCTTGATTTCAGATGGAATGAATTAATGGAATTAATCACCAATTAATTATTTGAGTTAATTAAGGTTCTAGTAAATTGTCAGGGCTGCAGTCAGATTCCTCTCTGGATGCTAACCAGGTGATTCTGTTTGGGTCCCCAGTCTGGTCCCTTGTTTATTTAAACATCTGCTGATCTAATCAGCTTTGCCTCTCCTGTCTCTCTGGCTCGTGTCCTGGAGAAAGATAAAGCCTGGTGCTCCCAGACCCACCACCGGCCTCTCTGACTCCCACCTCTGGCCAGCTGCACTCCCGTCCCTCACCCATCAAACCCGGTAGGAGCTGTCACTGGGGGTTTATCTCTCTGGGATAGCTGCAATGAGAGCGCATATCTGAGACTTCAAAAATGGGATCCCAATGTATCTGCACATCTAACTCATAAAGTATTTACTAGATATCAAAATGATAAGATGCTAATACCAGTTCCCTAATTCAGCAGCTCTCTGTGGCTATATATAGGCTTAGGTCAAGTGCTATAGACTCCTCCTGTCCCCTCTTCCTGCCTGAAATGTTCATGAAGCAGTCAGACCTACCAGAGATGTGGGCAATGTTCCTCCTCTTCCTCCTGTGCTGCGGGCCAGGATGAGCTGCATGGTGGTTCTGAATGATCCCTGAACACCTGCACAAGTGTGTCAGACTCTTTGAACACCATCCGCTCAGGACGTTGTTGTTACTGAAGGAACAGCAGGCAAACATGGCAACATCAAAGTCAAGAAAAAACATTTACAAGCATTTTTTAAATCAAAAAGGTTGAGAACTTTCTTTGGGGTACTTCTCAGCACTAGCATGGGAAGCAGAACCCTCATAAATATTTTTAGATTATCAGGTAACAGCTCCATGATGGTTTTGTCTAATCTTATGAGGTTTAAAAATGGCTTTTTTCATCAGATTTGTCTAATTAAAAATATTAATTTAGGGTCTGGTCAGTATCTTTTATGCATATTGAAAGGATTCCTAATTACATCACTGAGAGTAGTATTTTGCCTCAGGCTTGTGAACACAGCGAGTCATTTTAATATAAAATTCAGACTCATTGAAGTCTTGTTTTATTTATGTTAACCTCTCTTTTCATGAGGTCCAGAAAAGTTTTAAAGTTTAGCAGTTTAATTTTTAAAAATCCTTTTTCTCTTCAATCTGTCCCATGGAGTTGTCAAAATGCACGTAGACTTTTAAACAAAGGAGGTTTCATACAAGTATCTATCTTGTGAGAAGCTGCTTTGTACTATGTAGGTACAATTTAGATCAACTCTTGGATTCAATGGGGCCAGAATTTCATCCTAAAGATTTAGGACTCAATCCAAAAAGCCTTTACTCATATGAGTGATCTTCGCTCTTGTGTCCCAATGACTTATGTCAGCTTGTCACTAGTTCTAATAGAAGTACTATTTTCTCTGCTTCTGTATATATAATCACAGTTGAGCTAAGTGATGGTTCATATCTGAATCAGAAAAGCAGTTACTACCACACATCACCTGGAATTTGCTGTGATGGTTCAAGTCATTGATAAAAAAATCAGAAGAATCTCATTAAAATTATATTCTGTATTTGACACCACTGGTTAGTCTTAGTGTATAATGATAGAGTTAGCCTTGAGAAAGGTACGTTGTATTGCTGTCTGCTGGAAAAATACGATGCTGTAGATTTCCACACCTTGGGAAATATATGAACCAGCCTAAATTTCTCTTAATTACAGTAGGTAATAAAGATACATTTTAATAGAAGAAACTAATAGCGTGTGATATTTTTACAGATGATATATAGCTGTGTTCTGCGTGTTTTTTGTAAAGTAGTAGGGTAAAGCATTTGATTTGAGGCATTAACTAAGTTATGAGAATGCAATAAAATACTGACTGTGGCTTTTAAAATATTTGTCCTTTTAAAATACCTCCTACAAATGATACAGAAATAAATGGATTGTATAAGACAAGAAATGCTGGCTCTCCACTCCAGCAGGTATTTTGTTCTCTTTCTTTCCTTTGTAGCCCAATGGAGTGGAACCACATTTGAATTCTGGTTGCTCATAAAACAGTCAATCTGGTGCTCCCAGTTGTGTTGTAACTTCTCTAGCCAGCAAATACACAGTGCAGAGTAGCAATAAAGCATGCTCCAAACAGTGAGTGTATCAAAGGTGTGTTCATCTCATATTGCTGGAGACACAGAATCACAACAGTGGCCCTGGCAGGGCTCTGCTCGTGAGGATCGCCAAAGGCATCAGAGCAAAAGGAACATAAAAATTATTTACTGTCTCTGCATATAAAATCTTGTAGCTAAGCTTATCTTTTGAGTGAAAAAACACAAGTAAGAGCTCATTAAAGCTGTATATTTCCTCAAAAAACCTAGATGATCATTAAAACCCTATAAGGTGCCCAGCTATACTCTGATTATGTATTGACCTGAAAGCAAAACAGCCTCTGAGACTAGAGATGGGACAACTTGACTTGCAGGAGGAAGTGGCAGCATTCAGCGCTCGCAGTGACAAGTCCAGGGCTGCATTAGAAAGGCTGAGTTTGAAACTCCATTTATTTCTCCACATTTGACAAAGTCTCAGTCTGATTTGAACCTCATTCAAAGAGCTGGAGGTTGATAACATGTCACAGAATACAGAAATATTTCATCTGGAAGGAGCTAGCTCTCAACTTGGCAGGCTGTGGTAAGGCTGAATCAAATGTTTTATCTGGGAATGTATTTCCTTCCGTGGCAATTGCTGCTTCCAGATGACATCAATGTTTCAGAAGACCAAAATTTTTATTCTCTTTTGGCAGTGTCTGAATCAATTAACATTGACCACATTAATTATTTTAAGTTTGGAGAACTTGAACAGGGAGAAATACATCTGAAAGGTCTGCATAATTTGGACTTCCACAGTCTGGTATGACTAAATTAATTATAGTATCACCTTTTTACCCAGAAAAGTATATTTAATATAACAAAATAGTATAATTTCTTTGTTTTGAAAACATAGGCTGGGCACCAAAGTTATTTGGCTGTCACATATTTCACTAAGCCACCCAGAAATAGTTCAAGAGCAAACAAGATGCAGACTGAGCTGGATTAATAGTTCTGTGGATCGTGTCTTGTGCCTTTCTAGGACTTTTTCCTAAGGACTCTAGACAGCAGGTTTTGAGTATTCAATTCTATATGATTATGATATAATAAAATCAACTTTTTGAAAAAATTTCTAAGTTCTTTTACCACAAAAGGCTACTTTCTCATGAAAATGGTGAGGAAGAACATGTATTTTTAGCAAATCTAGAAAAAAGTTACTCTCATATTAATTATATTTAATCTTACCTCTTCTTCTTGTATAGAGACAGATTGCCTTAAGGAATGAATTGGCACTAGACCATAGAAGTTAATGCAGTTTTTGTCAGTTCATACCTTCTAAGAGTTTAATCCATAAAAATATAACATAATTTCAGAAATCATTAAAAAGTGAAAGACATTTCTGGCTCTGCATTCCAAACCATTGTAGTCAGGGGAGCTGCCAGCACTGTTCTTATTCAAAGAGATTTTTATGTTTAAGCGATGATTAACAGCACTTAATGTGTTTATTCTGCTATGCATGCATGCACGCTACTTCCATTAACGCTAATGCGGCTTATGCATTTCCTATCTCGGAGATATAGACCCCTTTAAAGATGATGCTATTTGTTTTTTCTGCTCATAAAGTCTGACTTGGTAAAATTAGAAATGTATAAAAATCTCCTGCAGCTTTGACTGATGTTAGTTCAGAGTCTTATGCATTAGGCTGATGATGGAAAGGGTGGGAACCTGATTCCTGCCTATGTGTGTGAAGGGTGATGCTAAAGCTCAAAAACACCTACAGCACTTTGACAACACTTTTGGATCAGGATCTCAAATTTGCATCTTTTCCTAGAGGCCAGAAAAAACAGTGTCATTTTTATCTGCAACTTGAACTACCTAAATAATTTCAGAGAAGAGCAATTCTCCTTACTGCCTTTGAAAAGACAAAAAGTACCTACATCCCCACTGGGCATTGGCACCACAAAGCATCACAGCATCTGATCTGTTGGTGGCTGTCCCCTGTGGATCTGTGCCTGCATTCCTCTGCTACGCAGGGAAGATACGAAACGGCTCAGAGTAAGTCTCAGAAGGTGCAGTACATTAGCAAGGGGGTTGCCAGCGCTGGCTGCAAAAGGAATGACCAGTACTTGCACGTCTTACCTGTTACTCCGTCATCACCTGAGGAACTGTCTCATACAACTCCTTCCCTTTATTTCCTTAAAAGGAAGCAAGGGCCACAGTTCATTTTGGATGGAGCACACTCACCCAGCTCAGTTCCACCTTCTGCCTGGGGAGCCGAGACAGAGCCCCCAGGAACATGCTCGTGTTCCCAGGCCAGTTTTCATCTCACTCCCCTTGTTGAAGCTATTCACGTTTCCAAAAGAGATAAAGATTTAATGCTTACATGGAATGGAGTAAAATCTTACCTTGAGGAGAGCAGTTCTGCTTCCAAATCATGTTCCACCACCTCCTTTTTGTCTGCAAGCAGTTTGGAGCAGGTACTGTTGAGGTCTTAGGTGATAAAGCAAACAAATAATTAATAATTAATTCAGTAAAAAAAGGGGCCAATAAAGCCAAATAAAAGACTCCAGTAGAGGAAGAGAAGGTGACAGACGCGAAAAGAATAAGAAACAAGGAAAGATGTATTCTATTATTTTTCTATTAATTTCCTACATAAATATTCAGTTTTCCTCACAAACTTTATACTTTCCTGTTATCAATGGTGGACAAGAAGTAACCAGATCAGTGTGTGTTCTTTTAGCTTTATTAATTACATTAGATACTTATCTAAAACCCCTCCAGAAACTGTCTGATTCATTATCTCAGTTTACAGTGAAAAACTTACGTTATTTGTTCTGAATGAGGAATGGCCAACATCCACTTTAAATATAACAATGTGAAATGTATTACAAAAGTTAGATAAGAAAAACACCTACAGGGTTGATTATCAGACTGTTAGGATGCAAAATAGTGTTCCTAGTTTCCATGCACAGTAATTGTATATGCCAATTGGGTGACAGAAAATATGCAAATGGATATTTAGGTCTGCAATTACCTGATTGGGATGCACAGCCATGGGAATTGCTTAATCAGTTTAGGAAAGCAATTACACATGCATTTTATGAACTGCATAGCTTAACTTCACAGAAATCAGTCTCTTGAATTATCTAATCTGGGGCCAGTGACTGTTCTGTGATATATGCAGTATTAGTTCATACTTTTAAGATTCCTGTATTTTATTCTATATATCTTATATCCTTCATTCCCGGAAAGTTTCCAGGTGTGCTTTTAAATATGAAAGAACAAACCTATGGTAAGATGGGCACATCAACCATATTATTCTGCCTTGTAAATCTGTAGTGCATGGTCATAAAATGTCTGGAGCTATTCCTGAAGCAAAAACCCCATGGTGGTCATTTACTCAGACAATCAGAGTCAAGTGTATATCTTGCATTGCTCAAGGTGGATCCAGGAGGACCTGGAGGAGTGGACATTCGTCATCCACAGATCAGCTGCTCTCTCTAATTTGGATGCTTTTGCTACCTTCTAATTTCTTCAAGCCCTGTTTTCTGTCTGAGACCAGAGGGATTTAGTGAACAGCATTGTTTAAATGAACTCAGCTGACACGGCTTCACAAGATACAGGGTAATTGCATCAATAAGTTATCAATCCAAGGGAAGACCATTTGTGTTCACAATGGGAAATACAAAGGACAGAGCTTTTTCTCTGGGGCTTTTTTAGAGTGGAAAGCATTAAAAGTGACTAAAGATGCAGTAGTTGAAGAAATCTCTGCTTATATTCCATTTTCAATGTGACTCAAGGACCTAAGAAATTAGGGACCCACTGACTCATACTGACTTGCATCCTACCTGTTCAGATTTCATCTAGGAATATTTTATAATGCTGTTAGGATAACATTTCTAGGTTTACTAATATAGCAGTGAAGTTTATTTGGGTGTTACCATGGCTTTCTGAATATAGATGCTATGTAACAGCTACATATTTTTTCCTAATGTAAGAGGAATGTATGTCTGTTTACCAGCTGTTAAATCCTTGGCTATCTAGATTTGTGCAATGTTTTACATTCAAGTGAAATTATTAATAGAAACTAGTTCAGGCTACAGGAAAACTTTCATGTCTCTTTATTTAGTGTTTTTGACGAATACTTACAAGTTTTGCCATCAAATCACTATTATTTTGAATAACTTAGTATTAATTAACATATCAGTGTAAATAGATATAAAAACTGAGTGGGACGCTCTCTTCAAAGGTTTACAAAGGTTTATTCATTGAGGTTGATTTACCCTAGCTTAGTATGTTCATGAGTTCATTTCACTTCTATTAAATGCAAACATATTGAACGGAGAGCATTTTCATTCAAAACTTAAAGATTTGTTCTCTGATTTATTCCAGTGGAGTTTAGGAGCAATTCCAGCTCTGCTCTAGGAAGCCAAAGGATGCAGCTCAGTCTGTGGCCGGGATAATCATGCCTTTCATAGGTTGGATTAAAGAAAATTATAGAACAGTGTCATCAGTATCAATCATCTTGCCAAAGTAGAACTATGGTTGTATAAAAATCTCTCTGAATATTTTACTGGTACTTCAGGAGATAGGGACTCTGCTGCTCTCCAAAAATACTAAAATAGATCAACCACTGAGTTTTTGTAAGTTCATCTTCTCCGTGGACTCTAACAATTTAATAAATTTTCTAGTGCTAGCCTGAGCTCTCCTTCCAGCTACAGCTGATACAGCACCGAGAGCTCTTCTTATTTTTTTAATGGCTAAATCAATTTCTCTTAGTCTTTGCAATACTGTTAGATCACTCTGCATGACACTTTAGAGAAGGAAACCTGAAGAGCATATGCCACATGGAAATCCAGTCCTTCCCTTCTCCCTGCTGTTCTCTGCTTGCAAATATAATTGATTTGGCAACGTTTGTTGTCACAGGTTACCTGGGTCTTCCCACAGAACTGAAGACATGTCTGGGAGCCTCGCCAGACGCCTCTCCCAGCACAGCTGAATGTCTGGAAAGGCATGAGGATTTTCTCTGTAGTCTAGTGCGGCTCCAGTACCTCCCGACAGCCCTGCACTGGCTGGCACAGCTCAGGGTCCTACCAAGGCCACTGCAGCTTCCAGAACTGTAGACTACAATGTGGCAGTCTTAGGCAAAAGTCACCTAAAATGTACTCACAACTATCCCCAAACACTAACACCTTGATATGTTCTGATTTTCTCTGTGAAAGCATGTCTTCTTCCTTTTCCCCAGAAGATGCACCTCATGACGTTTTCTGAAATTGTCCAAAGCTATTACCATATACACAATAAAAAATCAGAGACTTCTCGGGAAAGCCTGATGAGAAAAATCTGTGTTCCACCTCCTCCCCTTTCTCTCACTGAGCTCAAATGAAATAGTTTCCTCTGTCATATTGTGAAAGTGTCAATATGTAATCATAGGAAAGTCTTTATGCGATATTATTCTTACAGAGCTCTCATGAAATGTGAAGTCCTTTTCCACATACTGAATCCACGACGTTACCTACCAGAACACCGTCTGCACCACAAGAAGGCAATGTATCTCACAAAGGGATACCCACTGCTGACTTTGGAGCCTCCGTTGTTCAACCTGTGAGATAGGCTATTTTTATCTACTGTGAGAGGCAGAATTTTATAAATAGAAAATAAAATAGAAGTTAGGTGACAGAACCTCAAATGACATAAATTGCCCTGGTTCTGCTGAAGTCAGTTCGACAGTTTCCACCAGTTGGGAAGTGCATGAAATCCAGATCATTTATTCCAATCTGCCACTGTCCTTAATCCAGGATTCCCCTCTGCTCAGCCAGAACAGAAAATTAATTCAAGAGTAGGGGACCTCAGATGGGGTAAACCTCCGATTTATTAAATAGATTTTTTTTTTTTTAAGATGGATGCTTGTGGGGGTGGGCAAGACCATTACAATATCCAAAATTTTGGTATTTGTCAATCTGCCTGCAAGTGGAAAGAATAAGAAAAGCTTCTCTGTCAATACGCATTATATCAAATATTTAACAACCGTTTCTTGGAAACTGGCATGTAAAACAGGACTGTTGATCTTGGATCAAATGGTTTGTATTATTAGATTACAAGTGAAATCTGCAAATGGCAAAAAATATGCTTAAACAACAGGAACATTCATGTAGCAATTGCTGTATAATGAGGAAGCTCAATAGCAGATAATTGCATATAAAGTACTTTAATGCTAACTACCTGCTTTAAAAAATTTTTGCAAAATTTGGTTCATAATTAAATTATAAGCAAACATGAAATGGTGATTATTCTCAGGAGTTTGTATGTTTTATTTTCAAAGTTCTGTAGCTTCTTTTTTCTGTGTGACTCATCTTGGTGAGAGTTACTGTGCTCCTTGTTTTGTATGTCTTATACTGATTTGTAACCTAGCGTTTATATAAAATAGTATACATTTCTGCTGAACTATCATTCATGAATATGGACATTTTTAGCCACACCTCATTTGCAAGCAAAAAAAGGGTGGAAAATGAAATCTATTCCCTTTACATGTGCTAAAAGTCAATAACCTCTGATTAGGGAAAATCAGGCTCAAATATTCCATGGATGTAAAATGACATGACTGTTAGAGCTGCGTAGCCTGGCATTTGTAAACCTCTGCCTGTTTACCTCTAAATGAAATATTAGCTGTTGGTCTTGGTGCAGCAGTTCCAGAAATACAACTGTTTTTTGTGGAGTAGATAGGTGGACAAAGTTGCTCCCCTCAGAGGTGGAAGGATGCTGTGTTTGATACTGAGGATGATGTTGAGCCTCTGAGGAAGACCCAGGAGAGGGGAAAGACGGTGTGTCTGGTACCTTCTTTTATGCAGAGCAAAAATCCAGCTGACTCTGGATCAAGATCACAAGGAAAAAGCCTCTTTCCTTCTTCCTTGCCTTCTGATGAAATGCCCTGGACAGGGTCTGGATCTGGCCTACGGCACTCAGCTCTTAGAGAAATAGCTGTTTTGTAACAAGCCATTTTTTAAGTTGTGACTCACAAGGTGCTTCTGCTTGTTAGGTTGGACTTTTTAGTGACAACTGAAAAGACAGAGGAAAATGATTGCTTGTGTTGAGCTATAAGAAGCTTCCTGCAAGGTTGTAGTAGTTTTGCTTCTTTGTCTAAACTGGCAAAATTCCTCCAGCCCACTTTTCCCTCTCCCCTTTCAACAGTGCTTGTTTTGGGTCAAATCATTCCTGGAACTTCAAAGAAAATTCTCACTGAAGATGGGAGCCTCCATCCCTTCCATTATTTGGGACTGTGGGAACCAGCCTGCATTGCTCTTCTTGCCAGGTAGAGCACAAACGTCAGCAACATCGTCCGTGTGTAGAGCAGATCCACATCCAACAGTCCTGAGTTTTATCCCTAATCCTTTCTGTTTCTCAGTGCTGACAATTTTATAATTGCTATTTAGCGTATTTTTCAAGCATGGACTGTATAACATTTGCAGTCATGTTATATGCCAGCACATGATAGAAAGCTGCAATAAAGGAGGTGCATAATCCACTGTATAAAGGCTTGTTTCCTTCTATTTTCTCCTAGCCCTGTACTCTTGTGTTGACACTTGCGTCTGTACGTGCTCTAACAGTGGGAGAACTGCAGCCACAACTGCCTTGTTTAAAGAAGTCTGCAGTCCTCACTCGGCTTTGGAGAGCTAATACAGCACGTCATTGCTAACAGCACACAGGAGTTGAAGGTTTCTGCTAAACTTAAAAGCTTCTTTCAGATTATTCATATTCCTACTATAAGCTTCACCACTTTTACTCAGCGTAAACGATCCTCATCCCTTGAGCTGTGCTCAACATAAATCAAACCATCACATTAATGTCAGTAGGAGTTATTCACACCCATGAAGAGACAAATAGCCCTTTCAGTTCTTTTCATGCACACAGAAATCTTGAAGTATTATTTTAATGCTGCAGTTTAATGACAGATCTCATTTGTGTCATCAGACCTGTTCCTCCTTCTTCCCCTTTCAGATGATACAGAATCAACTCATATTTGCTTTTTTGAAACATATAGCCAGCAATATGTTACTAGATGTGTCCTTTTCCTTTTTCCGTCTCTTTTTTTCGTACAAATACAATGTCACAGCAATTTGACTCACTGTGAAAATAACGCATTTCTCATATTAATATTATTGGGGAATAAGCTGTAATTTAGCTACTTTCTGGTAACAGCTGCAGCTGCAAGGCTGAAGGCAAAAGGTAACACACTCATTTTTGACAAAACTAGATGAGCTTTTTCATAGACAGGGTGGAGCATGTGCCTAACATAAGGTACATTGGTTGCACTAAGAGAGTATGTGTCTGCTTTCCTGGATTCTGCCTCTGGCAGTGATTTGCTGCCTAATCTAGAGCTCATCTAACCTCATCAGTAATGCTTTTATCCTATGGATGTTGTGCATCCCTTCTGCGTTATTCTGCATCACCAGTCTTTCTAGGGCTCCAGATATCACAGATGGAAAATGCAAAGGGAAACACTCTAGAGGACAAACCCCATCTTGTCCCAGGAGGGGGGAAATTTGCTGCCAGTGAAGCTGCCTTAAGCTGTCCTGCCTGAACTCTCTGATGTGGAGGTTAAACATTGGTTCTGCAACTTTAGGGCCTCAAACCTAAATCAAGTTTCTATAGCCAGCAGCAGTCCAAAAGCTCTCTCTCCTACATGCCCTCAAATAGAAAGGGTGATATTTTATTTAATACATGAATCTACATGTTCCAATAGCTAGAAGTAATATTGTCTTTCTCCTGTTGAACGCAGTTGGTATACTTAGGTGGAAAATAGAGCTCCGGGAGTACATTAGCACTCTGTTACCGTGGGAAGTCTAGGCAGTCCCGGTTGCTTTGTGCAAACTCCATCTGTTGGGAGGCAGGATCCTCTATCGAGCCTTGCAGGCTAATCACATTAGCTGTCACTCTGTGAAAATACAAGCGAAAGCACCTGTTTCGGTCTTACAGTTCCTGACATTGCTAGAGCCCACTTCCGCCATAAGAAACAGAAATGGGTAGCCCTGATACAGGTTCCAGCGATCTCCGTTTCATTCATAGATAATCTCATTTATTCATTTATTATCCCTGGTTTTTTTAACATAAAACTTTTTTGGTTGTGAAAGAGAACAAACGCAATCCCTTGTGGAAGACAGTAAAACTAGGAAAATGAATCAGTGTGCAAGTAAAGCATCCTTTGGTCGGATGCTCTTTTATTTGCATCCTTGTGATATGAATCTTTGTCTTTCTGCTCTGATGAAAGATTATTTCATTTTCTCTATCTCTCTTTTTCCCTCTTTCCCTTTTCTCTCCTGCACACTTTCCATTAACACTATCCAAATCCCTCATATTGCATTAGAGGCTCATTTTATTTATAATTAAGCAGTGATGCAGTCACATGTATTGTTGCATTTGAAAGATGCTCTCAGCTATGTTGGAAAGCTGGAGATTCTGAGCAGGGTGCATTAAGGTTAATTACCTAATAATTTACAGTATAAAATGCAGCTGCAGACACTTTGATTTTCACTAATTGTGGCACTGAACAAAGTAAATAAGCATTTGCTCATATTCCAGCACTGTGACTGTGAAAAAAACCCCACCTTTATGGCATTTATGATGTCCTTTCTTTCTCCTTGGCTTCAGTGGCACATGAGCAGCCTTCAGGAGGGTATCATCCAGAGCACTGGAATCTCACCATATTTGTTTTATAATGATTTTCCTTACTTAATACAATTCAGATGTCAAATGTAGACCAGCTGACATTTATTGAATTATAAGATATCAAATATGTTATGCTATAGAGGCAATACTAATAGGGTTTGATGGTGTTGGAAAGACAATTTTGAGGGTCTCGGGACAAAGTGGAAAGACGTGAAGCCATGAGAATGAACTGAGAGCTAGAGAAACTTCTAACTAAAGGATCTTGGTCTCTTTTCTGAGACTGTACAACAGCATATGGTCCCAGGTCTCCAGGTGGTATAAATCTATGTAGCTAAACTGAATTCATAAAAATGGACAGAACACTAAATGCAAAAGGAGACATGTTTAATTGCTCTAATATGTATATGCCATTCATCCTGTAAGTCTGCTGTCATCACTATGTGTGTTTCATGCTAATTGGGACCAAAAGCACAGTCCTCGCTCACGGTCATCCTCTTGACGATATTCTCAAATCAAGGAATGTGGAGAGCTAACATTTCCAACTCCCACTTCATGTCTTACCAACAGCTTTTTTTAGTGATGCTCAGATGAATATAATCAGCTCGGCTCTATATAGGACAACATGGAGCAAAGGACTGGGAGAAAACATGCTGAGCACTGACAAAGATCTGCAAGGGAAAGGATGACAACCTGTGGACCAGCCTCTGTACCTGTCCTGTCTTGTCTCCAGCAAAAATATGCAGTATTTCACGTTGCCATGATAATTTGTTAATAACTTACTCTGTCAAAACAGATGTTTTTTGTTTATTTGGGGTTTTTTTAATGATAGAAGTATCATTTGGAGTTTAAATCTTCCATGACATTTAGCAGCATAATTTCCTATATACTAGTTCAAATCTTGATATAGTTTTCCTCTTCATTCTCCTATCATGAATTTTATCCCTTTGCATAGCTCCAGTGCAAAGATTTTGTGTCTCTCAAGCCCCAGCTAACCGACCCCTCTGTACAGGAGTTAAATTCACTCAAGAGTTTTGGGAGGGGGCTTTTTGGTTTCTTATAGCTTCTTTTTTCTGGTGCTACGCAGAGTCACTGAGAAAGAAATTAGGATATTTTTGGACACACTAAATAAATGCGTTTCACACTTTGTGGCAAGCTTAGGGATCTTTTCTATTAGGTGTAAATGGTGTGCGAAAACATTAATTGCATTTAATAAATATTAATCTTTTTAAGAATAAGCCTCACCAGCTTTCCAGATTTCTGCACTCAGGTAAAAGCAGAACACAGAAGCAGTGAACAGCCAAAATGGAGAAACACCTCTCCTCAGGAGACATCGGCTTATCTTTACCAAAAGGATAAAAAGATCAGACTTCAACATTTCATGCTGCAGCTGGTCAAATGCTTCGCTTTCTTTTTCCTACAATTCTTTTTGGTGTTCAAAATCCATTCATAAATTTTCCATTAAATGTTTCTCAAAAGTTTCAATCCAGAATGAAATAGGTATTCTTCTTTCAGCTGGATTCCAGTCTAGTAATTTGAATTAAAACCTTGGGTCCTTTCAATTTCTTACATAGGAAAATGGGAGTTATTTGGGGAACAGATTCCCCTCACCACTACCACTATCTAACATTTCCTAAATTCTTTTGAAGAAAGTTGTAACAAAGTGAAACAGGAAAAGTCTAAAGATATTTTTCTTTTTTTTTTTTGTCTTCTTTTTCTGTGGGAAATACTGGTGAAAAGCAGAAAAGATATGAGGAACTGGGGCTAGCTAAGAATGCATTCTTACTTATTAATATTTTTAAATACTTTGAATGAAAACACTTAACAGATAATAAGAGGACAGGTTTGGAGGGTTTTGGAGCTTACTTGCTTTAGACCTTTTCTTCTAACATTTTCTATGGGAAAGACTTAGCAAAGTGAGATGAGGAGGAGATTTTAATTTTTCTTAGTTGTTCATAGGCTCTTAGTTGTTCATAATTCCATCAAGAATAGAAAGAAGGAAAGAGAATATTTTAAAAGAATAGGAGAAGCAAATCCAAAGAAGCCCAGGTATTCCAGATCATAGCTTTTATAAAACAAAAACAAAAAAACAACAACAAAAAAAAACGAGCAAGTAAGCCAAAAACCCCACAACCAAACGCAATAACTATTTCTCTTGAATAACCAGGAAAGGAGGGGATCAGAACAAAAGCTTCAAAACCAGAATTTATTGTCCAAAAGTAGTTGTTTTCAGAGTGTTATTTTACATTCCGCCTGCGGTCACAAGCCCGTGCCCCCAGCAGCCCGCACGCCCAGCTTGACCACCTGGGGCTCAGAGCTGCTCCCCGGGAGGATGCTGCCGGTGCCCCGGCACTCGGTCCAGCCTGGCCCCACAGTAGCCACTCTCCCTCAACCCGGTGTCTATGACTTCTACACGTAGTAACGAGATGGATTCCATAACCTCTAATCACTCCGAGAAGTGCTTGCATACCCAGCGAGCCCAACATGATGACAAACGTAACTCAGGGTAAAGAAGTGAAGATTAGGGTTGCTGGTATGCACACAGAATAAAATCTATACAATGGTATTTTACTTAAATAAAAGTTAATTAGAAAAAATAATCCAGAATGTATATAGGGGGCCTTGAACTCTGATAAGACCTTTGTTTTAACATATGATAAATCTTTCACTATTAAGGATCAAAAGCCAGTAATTCATGAAGATTCATTCTAAACAAAATTATTAAAGGATGATTTATTGAGAAGAGACCTTAGCAAACCAGGCAGTCACTTCATCTTTAAAATACTATTGTTGCATCCAGTGTTGAACTGTGCAATCTTTATATTTAAAGGGAAATCAATATCATTGATTAAACAAAATAAAAGCTGCTCCATAAGAAACTATTACTAAATCTGGCTGCTGGAAAAATACATTGTTTTTAAATCAAACTGATAAAAATCAGCATGAGTTTCTTATAGCTAGACATGATGACTAAAATTCACAATCAGAAGCAGAGAATTACACATTTTATCAAGAAAACATATGCCACTAGTTTGAAAAAGCTTCTTGCTTCTTTCTCATGCAAACAGCTCTCTGTGGCAAGCAATTTGCTGGGGGCTTTTATTTAAGTGTAACGTTTTAATGGATTTTTTTTTCCTCTTCCAGAAGATGCATATGGAAGTCAATCAAATTAGTGTCAAAATCCTAACTGCAATAAAATAGCCAGCTTAGTACAATTCTTGAAGGCATAGCCCTCAGATTTAGCTCCACATGTCTTTATAATATGGTCGTGGGCTTCCATTCAGCAATACTTACACCAAACGCCTTTTATATTGGAAGGAAATTTAGCAGTGTCAGTATTGCTGACAGAACTAAAGGGCTATTTTTCAATTTTAGTAGCACCATTCCACCCTAGCACCGAATTTCTGTTTTAATAGTTTTATCAGTCTTATAGAAGCTGACATTAGATAATTAAACTGGCGTCCAGATCACCAATGTAAATGTACAATGGTATATTTAAAGGCATAGAATAAAGTAAGTTATGACCTAGGCTGACATAAACCAAAATTTTGTATGCAAAGTAGTTTCTCATAAATTTAAGGAGGTTCTTCATTAAAGCAACACAGTTCTTTAAAAAAAAAGAAAAAACTGTCTGTCAAAGATACTTCAATTATCTTTATTTTACATTGTTTTTCTTCTAGAAATAATGGTAAAGAAGGTGCTCTGAATGCTTTTATCTGAAGCCATAAACCTCCAGGATGTTCAAGTATAATTAATTGCATTGCTTAAAAGTAAGGGCTTCTAGCAGAATATACGGGCCTTGACATTTTTGTTATGCATAAACTCTACTAGGCTTATGCCATAATTAATCATCAGGATTATATTTTCATTACATTCTTAAAATGTTCATTAAAACTAGAATAAGGAAAACTTACAACAAAAGCTAACACTTGAATAAAAGTGATGACACATTCCAAGATCGAGGTATATAAGAACGAAGATGATAATGTCATAAATACATCTCTCTCACATTTTTCAGAAGAGCTATTAACTTGAAATTTAAAAAAGACAGTAAATGCTCCAAAAAAGCAAGCCAGGGGTTTGCACTTTGCAAGAAATAATAGCAAAGCCTTCTTTTATAACACAGCTAAATCAACACAATTTGCTTCTGAGTTATAAAGCAATTAAATGTTATTAGGCAGCTGCATAGATGGACTTGGTTACAGCCCAGTTTACAGCACTGCAAGGCAAAAAAGATCTCGTCAGGATTTCACAGGAGAGTTTACATGTTAACAAACTTCTCTCTGCACCTTATGGAAAGGTGAGATAGCACCACGTGAAAAGGCTGCAACTTAACACATGCCGGTGTCTGTTTTGCCAGATGTTGCTGATGCTCCACTCCTTAAAAGACAGTAAGATGTGGTTTATTTTTACCCAAATCAAGACAGGCTGTGGCTTCAAACAGCGGGCTGAATCCTAAAGACTTTACACAGCTGAATCCATAGGTGTTGGTGAGGACAGGAAGAGGACGGGTGAGAAGTTAAGCATTGAACTGAACAAATGACTTCCAGAGGACTCAGATTCCCAGATTCTTGCTGGCTGGTATTTTCCAGACACTAGGCTGAAGATTTCTAGCAATCTGGATTTCACCAGAGGTTTTTATAGAAAATACCTACAACCTTGAGCTGGGTTTCAACCTGTTTTCAACAAGAGTTTCAACTGCTTACCCTGAATTGTTATTTTTCTACTTTTAGTCTTCTATTTTGACCTTTAATGTGTCTGTTTAGATCCAGACTACATGCAGGTTATGATCCAACATTATGATTTCTGTTAGCAGTAGGACTTTTTTCCTAACATTATATGAGTACCATTTTTTCTTGTCACATGAGGTCTTTCTCTGTTCATAATCCTTACAGCGTTTACAATCACTCTCACATAAGAAAATATCTATTCCCATAAGTAAGCAGAGTCATCTATAAGCTACCTTAGCCTCAATTACTTACTGTCAGGCATGTGGTAGGAGTTACGGCTCTGTTGACTGAGCTCAAACATGTACTAGTGTGCTTACCTACGGTTTCACTTTGGCCATTGAAGACACTGAGCAATGAGCTGATGGAAATAGGGAAACAAGCTGGATTCCTAATTGGAACCAATTTTCTGTAACCCCTTTCCTGTCCTGTACCGCACGCCTTTTGCCTTCTACTCTTTATCCCAACACCTTCCTTCAGCATGCAGCTCTGAAGGAGGGTGGCCTGAGCAAACACGCTGAAGATTATCACAGTAATCTCCTAGTTATTTTAGACTGTACTGTCTGTGCATACACAAAGCATTCAGAAAACCTTGGCAGACGGCAGTGAGTAGAACTTTATGAAAGCAGTCAGCAGGATGCAAGGGGGATGCTGCGCTCATCAGTGACTCGATATATCTTTGTTAACAATCAGGAATAATTTTCTTCCTGTGCTTTCTTCATGTTGGAGAATGAAGAATTACCAACTGAGTTCCCTGAAGTGTGGCTTTTCTAAGCTGTGGCCACATACTGAATGCCTGAAGTATCCAAAAAGGACAAAGCAAACAGCTAACTTTATCCCCATGTAATGAAAGCAAGCACCAATTGCACTAGACGAAAACGCCCTAGTAGAAGACACTTCTCTGTGTCCTTGTTTTTATGTCTGTCAATTTGACTTCCATTGTATACACTCTGCAGTCCTTCTCATTAAGAAAAGATATTATCTGTGATACTGAAATTTGATGTCATCACATGCAGGTTTGGAGAAAGTAAATACAATTCAGTTCCAGGTTAGGAACAGGCTGAGTCTATATAGGTTTCAGATCCCAATTCAATAGAAAGTATCTCATACTCTCCCTGAGAAATTGCAGACCCAGTAAATGAAAGGCTTTAGCCAAAGTCTTATGAAAGCAAGTAAGAGGATTTTAGCCATGTCAAATGGAAAGCAGAAATAAGCAGAGCTGACCCCATTGATAGATCAGCAAGTTAGACTTTTGTGAATCAGCCTCTGTATTTTCAAATACATCTTGCATTTAAAAGGGTTGAGCATCTATCACGAACAAGCTGGCTGTTGGTCTGGAAAGGAGCCAAACGCCTTATTCAGTCACAGCATTCATGCGTTACTGGCCACGCTAACTACAGGGGTTGCTTGCTCTCTGCCCCTGACTGCTGCTCCCTAGAGTAAGACTTGCTCAGCCTACAGCTCTGCACACCTGAGGATCGCCCTGCGCCACTGCACAACAGGCTGATGCCAAATATGCTAAGCTGTTCAGTTGCATTGCTGCTGCTTGCTTACGGATTTTTTTTTCCAAAGAAACAGTCTAAGAGACTCAATCAAAGATATCAAGTATATAACTTAGGAGTGCACAAAAATTGTTTAATGCTCAGGAGAACAGTGCCTTAAGTATGAGATAGCATAAACCTCCCAGACACCCCTCTGATATTCATCTACATTCATCTAAGTTTATTCTACCCCTAACCAGAGCATTCACACTGACACTTTAATGTGCTGCTTCACAAGAAAGACATGGGATGCATAAGGCAGTGTCAACAGACATCCATACTAGTGTCTCAAATACATGTAGTTGCTGACAAATCCTACATATTTCAAGACAAATGATTCAGTCTATCCTGAGGGCTTTGCAAAGTTGTACATATGCAGAAACTAGAATAAAAATGAATCAAGCTGAAGTCCCAACATAAAATATGGGTGATTTTTTTCCCACAATTTCTGTGGAAGTAATTCCATTTTGGGTTTGGCTATGACCTGTACTAAAATTGCAGGAGTGAATTAGGACTCTGCATGTTGAATTCAGTTCCCCCATCCCTAGAAATCTGAAATTCAAGATTGCAATTTAGAATTCTCTTCGCACATCACTCTGCAATGCATACCACTTTCTGGAGGGAGTTTCCTATATCAGGTAAGAGCATTGCATTTTAAGGATTGGTTGGGCACATAGATCATCTGTTGAGTAGATCAGTTCTGGCCAGACCACTGCAATAAAGCATACGTTTTCCTATTTTTATGTGCTTGAGGCCATATTACAAAAAAAAAAAAAAA
>VZTL01008004.1:4270-17841 GCA_013400535.1 Scopus umbretta
TGGGTACCTGGAGGATGAGGGCACCAGATGTGGGTACCGGGGGCTGCAAATCCCGGGGGATGAGGGTGCCACGGGGGTGTGAGTACTAGGGATGGGGGTACCAGGGGACGGGGGTGCCTGGGGGGTGCGAGCCCAGGAGGGTGAGGGCGCCAGGGGACGGATGTACCCAGGGGCTGGGTTCTCTGCCAGGGGGATGAGGGTGCCAGGGCCGCCGACTCCAGGGGGATGTGGATACCCCCGGGACTCGGGCACTGGGTAACGTGGGTGCCGAGGCACAGAGGTACTGGCTGGGGGTCTGCGGTCCTGGAGGCCATCCTGGGGTGCTGAGCCCCCGTCATCGGGGCGCTGGGGTCCCTGGAGGGGTGGATGGGGGGGGCCGTGGCCGGGCAAGCGCTCCTGCCTGGCCCTGGGGTGTTGGCTCAGCTCAGGGACCCGGGGAGCGATGACTTCATGGCCTTAAGGACTAATTTCCATCCAGGCAGGGAAAACAAACAAGCGTGGCTGTGGTTTGCCATGGAAAGTTACTGGGGCCGTGGGGAGTCACTGCCCGTTTTCATACACGGCCCGGATTTCCCCACTTACCTCCACGGGACGATAATCCCTAAATCCCAATGAGATTAAAGGCAGAAAGAAAGGTGGCTGGAGTTCCTCCTCCCTGCCTTCGCGATTGTTCCCAGATGACGAAACCCCACGTCTGTCTAACCCCGATTAACCCCTGCGCTCGGCTCATCCCCCCCTCTCCAAAAAAAAAAAGGACAACGAGGGTGAATCCCCATCCCGCTTCGCTCCTGGAGCCGCGGGGAGGCAAGAGCCGGGGGAAAAGCCGCAGGCGAGGCGGGAGCTGCTATTTTAACCCTGTTGCTTTTCCCGTGCCAGCAGGTCCGGAAAACCCTCCCGCAGCCATGGCGCTGGTGAAGAGCGGTTGGCTTTGGCGGCAGAGTAAGTGCGACCCTTGAGCTTTCCAGGTTGGGACCCCCTCACCCCCTAAAAAAAAACCAAACCCTGGAGAGATTTTGGCTATGGGATGCCAGGAGGAGGCACGGCGGGGGGAGGACAGACCCCGACCTGGGCGGTTAATCCATGGCAGCGAGGAAATCGCGGCTCAGCCACTCGTGGATTTACGTAAGAGGAGAGGCCGTCTGCCACGAAAACAGAGGCGCAGCTCCGCGTCCGGGGCTGGATCCGGTCCCGTGCGCACGGCGGGGCAGCACCCTGATGGCGTTTTTGGCAGCCCTTTTTAATGTAAAGCCACCTGGTCACGCTGCCGCGGATGCTCGCGCCAGGCCCGGCTGCCCTGCGGGATGCAGCGGCTCTTGCAGGGGGCGGTGGGATCGGGCTGCAAATTTGGGGGAGAGGCATCGGATCTCGTGAGCGCGCTGGCCCCGTCCCACCGGGCTCACCGGCGTCCTTCACCTCCTCCCCATCCCATCAGGCTCGATCCTGCGCCGCTGGAAGAGAAACTGGTTCGTCCTCTACCTGGACGGCAGCTTGGTTTACTACCACGACGAGACGCAGCGCGACATGGACGGCCGGATCCACGTCAAATACAGCTGCCGGGACGTGAGGACCGGCCGCGAGTGCGGAGGTGAGCGAAGCCCCGCGTCCCCCGGCCCATCATCCCGCGCGGGGCGCTCGGTGGGGCTGTATCCCGTTTCACTGACGCTCTTGCGAGTCTGAAACGTGCTTGTGCACATCTAGAACACCCCCAGAAAAATCCAGGCTCCCCACTTCACCCCTTTCTAGCTCCCAGCCAGCGCCGCGCTGTCCCCCACGGGATGCACGTCGCATCTTCCGTTGCTTTTCCACGGGGAAGGAAGGAGAAACTCTCCTCCTGGTTCGTGCTTGTTCAAAACACGATCCCATGGCCCTGACTCATCCCTCGCTGTCTCGCACAAACAAGGAGAACAAAGCAGCAGCTCGGCCCCGGCAGCCCACGGCCGCCGCACAAAGCGCCTTTCTTGGGTTGCGAGCGGCGGCGAAGCCGGGATGCCGCGGTGGGAGCACGAACCCGAAGGTTTATCCTCACCGGAGGGTCCCGCCCAGCTTTGCGCTGAGGGAAGGCGCGGGCATAAACGAGCCTCGTGGATTTAAGATTTGGTTCTTGCTCAGGATCCAACCGCAGCGGCGAGCGTCTCGCGCTTCGACAAAATTTGGGTGCCTGCCGCAATCTGGCAAATTCAAAGCAAAGGCAGCTCGGCCCAGATTTTTGGCAATTTTCTGCCCTTCCATTTTTTTTCTGCCGTGGGGGTGGAAGTTTCTGCTCGCCAGCTCTTCGCTCGTGTTGGCTTTTAACCTTTGAGAGCCCGAGCGTAACCTGTAAGCGGAGACGGGAGCCGAAATTAAACCCAAATTACGAGCCCGGTGTCCCCAGCGGGTTTTTAACGATTGCCTTCGTTAGTGGCACACGGGGCGCTGCTCGTGCCAGGGGTAATTTGGAGCCCGACCCTCTTCCGAGCGGATCCGTGGGCGGACGGGGAGGTTCTCTGGAACATCCCTCTCGCTGAGGCCGGATCCTGCCCCTTCTGTTTCCAGATGTGCAGCCGCCCGAGGGGAAGAGCCGCGACTGCCTGCTGACCGTCGTGCTGCGGGACGGCTCCAAGACGACGCTGTGCGCCGAGAGCGAGGATGACGCCGTGTAAGCCGAAATCCCGCCGCGGCGGCACCGAAATCCCCTCGGCGCTTTTTTCATCCGAATTATCCGAGCCTGGGCCGCGCGAGAGCCCCGTCCCGCTCCCACTACATCCCACCCGTGGCTAAAACCCCACGCAGCCCTTGTTTTCCCAAACCCCCGCGTTCGCTTGCAGGGTGACAGGCGCGAGCGGAGATTTGGTTTTCCCACTGAATAACTGGGAGCCAAAAGCAGCCGTTCTGAGGCAGTCGGTCTCCTGCGGGGCGGGTTTCCCTCCTGGATGAGAAATCACCTCTCGGCCCGACCGAGGATGACTGGGGAAGGGTTTTCGTCGGTATTTGGCGATAAACAGTGTGAAAGTGAAATCCTTCTTGGCTTAAGGCCATGCCCAGCAGGAGGAAACATCCACTTTTAGCACCGTTTCCCTTCTCTTGATTTCTATAAAAATTAAGAATTTTATTTTTATAAAAATGGATTTTTTTAAAAAATAAGTTTTTAAACAGTTTTATTACAAAAACTAGAAAGTGGGAAACCTTCAGCTGAACTTAGATGGAAGGAGATGTTCAGCCATGGCCAAGCTGGGCTTGATCAATTGAGCTTGACCCTAGCTGAATGGAAACTCATCCATTACCCGCTTCTTTTCCCCCAATTTAGATGCCATTTTCCTGCCTGCCCTTGTTTTAGCCAGGGCCATTCCCAAGGAGAGGGTTTAGCCCTGTGCCTATCCCCATGGCATCAGGCACCCCCCGGCACCATCCCATCCCTCCCTATTAGCCCAGCGCTCGCTTAATAGGGAAATCAAAGATTAGCGCCGCGGCGGCACCCGGGTCACTGGGAAGGGGCCGCGTGTGCCCAGCGGAGCGCCGTCCAGCCAGGCGGCCCCAGGGGGAAAATTCCCGCCCCTCCAGCACCCCAAAAACCCCTGTCCCTCTGTTTTGTTCGCAGCGCTTGGAAGATGGCCGTGCTGGAGGCTAAATCCACCCCGGTGAGGCTCCGTCCCCCAAAGCACGGGCACCGTCCCGGCACGGGCTTTGGGAGGTTACACCAAGCTGGTGTAACCAGGCCACCTTGAGGTGGCCCCCCCGAGACCCTGCGCCCATCGGGGAGCCTCGGGGCGCAGGGAGTAAAGCCCCTGGAGCCAGACGGGGGAGAAGGATGAGGAGAAGCGGTAGCGATCGAGCAGCCTCCGACGGAGGCGACGGAGCCGAGGGTGACCCGGTTCAGCGGTCTGGGGCGACGGGGGCAGAGTTACAGTGAGAGGGGACGCAGCGAAGGGGACACTTAAGGGGAACGGGGCGGAATTTAAGGCGAGGGGGACGTGGTTGAGGTGACGGGGGAGACGGTTACGGTGACAGAGGTTACGGTGACAGAGGTTACGGTGACAGAGGCCACGCTAAGGGGGACGGGGGCAGAGCTAAGGTGACGGGGGACACAGTTCAGGTGACCCGAGCACAGGGAGGCGATTCGGGTGCTTGCGTGAAGGCTGCCCCGGCGCTTGGGACGCTCTGGGCCCCCCCGTTCAGCAGCGCAGGGCAACCCAAGCGATTCAGGCCCCCGTCACGCACCGGGGCAACCGAGGCGCGGCACCGGTACGGCCACACCGGCCGGGTTGTGGCTCCAGCGCGGCCCCGGTCTGGACCCCCGCCTCACGCCGCGCTCCCGCCGCTCCCAGGTGCACGTCTACGACCCCTACGACGACGACTACTACCAGACGGTGCCCCTCGACTCCCACCAGACCGCCTACATCAGCTCCGGCCACTACGGCCACCAGTACGGAGGTGGGTGGCCCCATCTGGCAGCTCAGGGGACACGGGTGACAGCCAAAAAGGGGGGATCCCTCTCCATCCCGCTCCCGTGGCACCTCCGGGCCCCTCCGCTGGCATCAGGGGGATGGCCAGGAGGACGGCGTCCCTCCGGCTCATCCCCCTTTTTCCCTTGCAGCTCCCGGGGTGACCCACGTCATCGTGCGCGAGGATCCCTACCGGGTCTCCGGGGACCAGATGGCCTTGGGGCTGCTGGCGGGCGCCGCCACCGGCGCCGCCCTGGGCTCCTTCATGTGGATGCCGTGCTGGTTTTAGCAGCCCCGCGCCCTCCTCCCGCAGGATGCGGCCCCCCCAGGCTGGGTCGCGGCCCCCTTCGCCTCCCCAGCCCGGTTTAACTCGCCCCTGGCTTGGTACCCGCCACGAAAAACGGCCTGCTCCCTGGGGACAGAGGGGCAGCCCCAAACCCATCCCGTATCCGCCTCCCGGCCCCGGCTTTTGCATTAAATACCCCCCACGTGCTTCAGAGAGCCCCAAAAAGCTACCCCAAGGCCCCGCAGTGCCCGACTGCCACCCGCAAAGGGCCCGGGGAGCTGTCGGCGGAGGGGAGGCCCCAGCGTCCCGGCCCCGAAACCTGGCTCAACTCCCCACCCCAAATCGCTGCAGGGAGCTGGCTGCAGAAATTCCTGGGTTTTCAGACCGAGGGGGAGAGCGGGTGCTGCTCCAAACAGCAATGTTGGGGGAGAGGGCTGAATTTTGTTGTTTGTTTTTTTGCAGCCCCCCCCCCCCCCCCCCAAAAAAATATTTTTTTTTGTGGAGGCTCCAGCACCGGAGCATGTGCCGACACAAGCGGCAGCCCCAGGGATGCTCAAGAGACAGGTTAGATGAAAGATCCAGGGGGAAGAAAAGCTTTGCAGGATAATTTCCACCCCCTTCCAGCCTCACGTCGGTCCCCTGGGCCTGGCCAAGCTGGAGAAATGGTGTTAACCCCCCTGGGAATTGGGGCGAAACCCCTGGGAACTGGGGCTAGGAAGAGCCCTGGGAATATCACAGCTCCCCCAGCCAGGCGGCAGTCACGTGCAGCATCTCGAGTTTCACCCTGATTTTTGGGAATGGGGAGAAATCACCTGGGAGCAAGGGCAGCTCTCCCTGGGGACCACGGACTTTTCCGGCAGCCAAGCCGGGATCTTCGAAGCAGGGATTTGGGATTGAGGGAGGGGACACGGTCCCTCCGGGTGGCCCTGAGGCCAGGCGACAAGGGGCAGCTCACAGAGGTGGAGGGAAGGGGGAAAGGCACGGCTGCCGAGCGTCACCCGTAGGGGCACGATTTTATCCTGGAGACGCCATGGATATTAAACAAATTCCAGAATTACAAACAAAACCCACAGCTGGAGCAAAACAAAGCAAAAACCCACCCGAAAAAAAACAGTGGCACCAGCACCCTGGCCCGCTCTTGCCGTGAAAACCCCGGCTCAGCTCGTCCCTGCGCCTGACGGGGGATCGGCATGTCCCACAACACCATCCTCATCCTCCCCCGGCCTCCCTTCCCTCACCGCTGCTGCAAACCTGCTCCCGTCAACCGCATCGATTTTTGGAGAGGAAAAAGGGAAAAAAAAAAAACAAAAAACCAAAAACCCAACCCAAAACTAAAAAAAAAATCTATCTGCAGTCTAATAAAGGCAGCGAAAAATGAGAGCCAGCCTGCGGGTGAGTGAGGAAGAGGAGGGGGCTGCTCATCCTCAGCGATCTCCGGGGGTTGGGAAGGTTTGGGTCCCCCTCGAGCGCTGCGTACGGGCGCCACCAGCTCCTCCTGCGCCCCCTTCTCCCGCCTGTTCAACCCGGAGCTCCGAGGGCAGCTCGAGGGGAGGGCCGGGCTCCTGGAAAGCTCAAATCCACCCTCTGCTTCCTGCAAAAAAGGGGGCTCAGAGCAGAGCTCGCAGCAGCCCCGGGCCGTCCCGGCACCGCGGGGTCTCGGGGCTCCCGCTCGCAGCCTCCGAACGCGGGCACCGTGGCCCCGAAGGGACGCGGAAGGGAAAAAGCTGCCCGAGAAATCCCGCCGCAGCGCTGGGGGAGCACGATCACGCGGGCAGAGCGGCTCCTTCCTGCGCATCCCAAATTCGGAGCCTGCGGGATGAGCCGCGTCCGGCGGCGGTGGGAGCGAAGGGCCTCGCCAGCCCCGCTGTAAGCCTGGAGACGCCTTAAAAGCGCCACCGGATCGATTTAATTTCCAAAGCGGAGAGAAGCTGAGGTCGGCCTGCCCCCTGCTTTTGGGAACAAATTCGCGCTTTTTAAGCCGGGGGTTCCGGGGTTTTCCCCCCCAGCGCCTCCATCGCTGCACGTATCCCAGCACACAAACCCCAGCTCTCCAGGGTGGGGAGAGGAGAAGGATCCGGCCCCGTACGCCCCGCCTGCGCCCTCGCTCCTTCTCCCATCTCCCATTTCCCAGCCCAGCTCCCGCACGCGGCACGCTCCCCTCTGCGCCTCGCCGCGGCGCCGGCTCTCTCCTGCCTCCGAATCCCAAGCTCCCGCGGTTATTCCTGCCGCAACGGTGCGGCGCAGGGGGACGGGGACGCGGAGGAAGGAAACCACAAACAAACGAGCCGCGCGGAGGCCGAACGGCGCTTGGGTCCCGCTCCCTCCTGGATCCGTCTAACGCATGGGGCTGCCGTCCCGCTTCCCGACCTATTTTCTGACCTATTTTCCGTCGTCGCCTTCACTTGAACCTGTCCCCGCGGGACCAGAGGACCCTTTGCAGGGTGTCCCCCACCCTGGCCCCAAAGGCAGGGAGCACCAGCTCCTTCCTCCACGCCGCTGGGAACAGGCCGGGGAGCGGGACCCGCTGCAGGACAGACGGACGGGGCGTCCCCGCGCCAGCCGGGGAGGGCACCCACCTCCCGTCCCCGCCGCGAAGTCCCGCAGGGCCGAGTCTGGTTCAGCTCCGGGGCTGCGCGCCGCCCCAGCCAAATAGCGCCGACGGAGACTCGCCGGTGCCATCCCATCCGCCGGGAAGCAGAGCAGCGTGTCTGGCCGCTAACAAAGCAGCCCGGGATGCGGAGCATCCGGGATCGAGCCCAGCTCCAGTGGGAATAAAGCATCCGAGCCTGAGCAGCGTCACCCACGGGCACAAGACGGTTTGGGCGGGGCTGGGCAGGGAAGAGGCAGCTGCGGGGACACGCCAAGCGGGGCTCATCCCCTAAACCCGCTTTTCTCAGGGACTTCAGTGATCCCGGGAGCTGGCAGATCTGGGAAAAGCCGGAGCTTTATCCTGGGCAAGCCCGTCTCCCACGCCCAGCCAGGAGCCGCTAGCGCCGCACAAGGTGCATGACCCACGGGTGAGACACGCCTGGAGACGGAAACCTCTGGGAACGCTTCGGCAAGAGCGGCACAACCTGGAAACCGGCCGCATCCATGCCGCGTCCAGCTGCTGACCTGCAAAAGCTCCTTTTCCCTGGCTCAGACCAGAGCCCCACGCTCCCCATCCCTGCGGTACCCGAACGTCCCGGGGCTGATCCTGCTTCTCTCCTACCGAGCGGGGCTGTGCCGGTCTCCCGAAGACGCAGGGACACCAAGTGATGCAGGCAAGGCCACCGAGAAGGGCAGCGACGGACCAGCACACGCCTCCAGCGGCGATTCCTGGGGTCTTCACGCTGGCGGTGGGAGCAGCCGATGGCAGCCAGGCCCCTCGTTAGGAAGCTGAACGAAGGAGCAATTAAACAGGTTAAAAAGAAATTCGGAAGCATAAACAACAGAAACCATTGTCCACAAAACCACCTGGCTTGGTTTCCGCTGCGCTCAGGTCTTCGCCCGCAGGCGAGGGGCTTCCCGGGAGCCTTCGGTGCCAACTGGGACCGACGCTGCGCGGGACCGGAGGGACGAGAAGTGCCGAAAAACAGACATTAGGGCTGGCCCACGCCATTCACACCCAAATACGGCCTCGCGTGACCCCTCTCTCTCAGCAGGGAGAGCCCCAAACACCGGCCGAAGCCCAGAACAACTCAAAAAAAAAAAACCAAACCCAAAATGCTCCGAAATGAGGATTAACAGGGCGGGATCTGCAGTAAGGCCCAGGCGCAAGCGGTTAACGCCCAAGCACGTTCACAGGCAGCCCGGTGAGTCTCCGAACGTCACAGCGAAGAAAATCAGCTGGAGCCCGCTTGACCCTCGCTGCGATCAAAACCCGCTTCTCCGGAAATAAAGCAGCTCTGTCGCGGGCTGCCACGCCTCGGCAAACGTCAGGATCGAGCCGCCGATTCCCACCCGTCCCCTCTTCCCCAGCTCGGATAAACGCGGGAAAGGTCAGTGCCCAGCCCGCCGCCAGGCCCGGGAGCATCGATCGACGCCACTTTCTCCCTCCAGCACCCTGTATGGGAGGACAGGCGGCACCGGGCGCGGACCGCCTGGCTGCGCAGGGGGGATACGGAGCCGTTTCAGTGCTTTAATTAGCGGTGACTTTAATCAAGCCTTTAACGCAATCCTCGTTCCAGACGCGCTCGCCGGGTGGCCGACAGCGAGCACTCAAAATGGCTTTAATTTACACCCAAAACCTCGGAAACGGGTGGCAAGCCTGGAAGCTTCGACTTGGGAAACAGCGCTTGCAGAGAGCCCCCTCCCTCGGAGCCCGGCAGGAGCAGCACCCAGCTGCCTCCAGCCCGAGCTGCCTTCAGCCCTGCCCTACTCCTCATCCTCCAGGGAACGGCAGAGCTGCTCCCGTCATTGCAATTCAGCCGGCGTTCGAGTGCCGACACGCTCGAGCCAGGCGTTGACGGCGTCGCTCTGGGCAGTCGGTTATCTTCAGCCGCCACAGGAGGATCCCAAATACCTTCCGAAAAGCCGTGTTCGACTTCGGCGCGCACTCAGACCAGGATGGGGAAGGAAAAGGTGGCTAAAGGAGGGGGGGGGGGGGAAAAAAAAAGAAAAAAAACAGGTCCTTTCGCAAATCGATAAAAAAACCAAGCCCAGCAAGCCTGGAAACGCCAGCTCAGGCAATGGCAGAGCGGGAGGAGGAGGAGGCTGAGCACCGAGCGCTACGGCAGCGCTGTTTTCAGATCCGGGTTGTTCGCAGCTGCTTTCCCGACCGCGGGAGCGTCGGCAGCGTCTGCCGCAGCCATGTCGCGGGTAGCACGGCGAGAAGCAGCCTGCCCGTCCCCCGTTTATCTTCCTTTCGGCACTGGCACGCGCCCAGGGTGGGAAAAGGTGCTGCCGCATCAGGCAGAGCCCTCTCACGGTCTAGTCTGCCGAGGATTTGGGCGCTGGAAGCAAAAGCGACACCGTGCAGCGAGGGGACGGCGTCGGCTGCTGCCGCAGCTCTGCAGGCGCTGCTAGGAGGATGCTGCGGCTCCTCCAGCCCGGCAGAACCAGGGCTGACCCTAGCAGGGGAGCAGACACAGAGGCCGTCGGCAAACGCCGGCACGAGGTGCCCTCTAACCCAAGCCAGACACTCCCGACCGGACTTCACAGCTCACAAAAACCGGCAAGGTTGGGAGCGGAGAGCTCGGCCCGCTGCAGCCGCGAGCTAGCGGCCGGGGCCAGGAGCCTGCGCCGGAGCCGACGGGTGCTCCCAGACCACGCCTCGCCCTTTCTCTCCCGGTTTATCCCAGCCGCTCCCTTTTATGGGTGGGAAATTGGGATACCGGTATTGGAGCAGCCGGCCCCGAGGAGACGGCAGCAGCAGCACCAAGGCAAGACGGCAGCGGCGGGGAGCGGTGAGGAGGAACTGGGACCGTCGCGCTTCAGGGCTACCCAGCAGACAACACCCGCTTCTATTAAGTTCAGCTCCTGCCGATGGATTTATCCTAAACCCGCTTTTGAGAGGTGAACGTCCCGTTTTCAGGCGCATCCTCCGACACCCTAAAGCCCCTCGGGCCGCTCTCCGGGTGCGCTCCCAGCCAGGGCAGGAGCCGAAGGTGCCAGGTCCAAGCAGGAGAAGCTCCCCGCAGTGACAAAAGCCGCTTCCAGGGACCCCTCCCCACGCGGCCGTTCCCGTATCACTTGATTCCAGCACATCTCCGCAGCTACGCGACCACGTTCGAGCTTCTTCCTTGTCAAATGTAACGACCAACTTACTGACGGGCCTTTTACACATAGGAGAGCTTGAACAAGTGAGAGAGGCCAGGCTGCTGGTGTTACCAGACCAAAACCAGGGAATCCCCCTAGAAGACGAGACAAGGCTGCCTCCGCGAAGAGCATCTGCTACCGGTACTCACCTCGCCGTCCCCGCGGCCCTCGTCTGCCATCTCCAGGAAGATGGAGGCTGAAGGAGGATCCTCCCCAGGGAAGGTGGGCTCGGTCCGCCCTCGCTCAGCGCGCAGCGCAGCGCAGGCACCCCGGGAAGCCGAAGCCGGCGGCGGTGAGGCCGCACGACGCGCCCGAATCGCCTTTGCGCAAAGGGAACGGAGGAGAACGGCTGGATTTCAAGAGCGAGAAAGGAGGAGAGAGGCACGGTCGCAGCAGGCAGGGGACGAGCGCTCTCCCCGTCCTCGCTAGCGCGCCTCCATCGCCGGCAACGATCGCAGAGACACCGTATGGAACCGGAGGAACAGTAAAGGAAGGGCACAACTCCACCGCCTTTCCTCAAAAAAAAACAAACAAAAAGAGGGGGGAAAAAAGAAAAGAAAGCTTACTCTTGCCCTTCAAAAAGCCTCCTGCGGCACTTCAAACCCAAAAAGCGTGAGCGGGAAGCAGCAGGCCGACGCCCTGCGCCCCCACGGACCGGCGTCCTGCTGGACGTGCTTAGAGAAGAGACCCAGAGCTTTCCAATGAGACAGGTATTTATTTAGCTCAAGCGCCAAGGAGTCGTCGTCGTCGTCGTCGTTTCATATTATCAAACAAGAGCTGAGGTACCAGTGACATTCCAACATGAAGGAACCTTTTTCCCCTTATACAATTTCTTCAACTACTTGTATCAAGACAAAAAGTGAGCAATGGAATAGCTGCACAACGTACTGTACAACGATCAAGCCAGAGTGGGGAGGAGAAAAGAAACAGAGCAGAAACCTTCACCGTTTACACAATCGTCATTCGAGCAAGGCTGTCCCCGTGGTTCTACCGGCCACGCCGATGGAGGAAAATAAAATTAAAACCTAAAACCCGACAGATGGCGCGAGGAGTTATGGGGGGGGGGAGGGGGAATTAAAAAATTAAGACCGTGCTGCTCCTGTGCTCACTTTGGAAGCGTCTTTTCTCTGGAAAACTGGGATTAGGACAGGATTGAGTCCCGCAGTCACGTTAAGCACTGACAATCAGCAAGGCCGTACGTTAGCCGTACCTGGCTGTGGCGAGCAGACCTCGGGGCCCTCCCGGGGCGTCAGCGCCAAACGACTGACGACTCGTCCTCGTTCCTGCCACCACCGGGCCGTGCCGGACGCAGAGCTCGTGGGCACGCTCCCTTCCACAGGTTGGTTGGTTGGTTGGTTGTTTTTTAGAGCATGTTGTAACGGGCCCATCGAACAAACCTGCTCCCAGGCGCGCAGCCGCTGTCCACGAGCAGCTTCCGTTAAGAGCAGCCGAGCTGCTCGTCCACCGCAAGCCGTGCGCGGCAAGCCGGCTCCTTGCAAATCCAGTGCTTAAAGCTTGTTAACTGTGGGAAACGTAGGGGTTTGGTTATGATCGGAAGCAAAAAAAAAGAAACAAACCCAAGTCCGTGCTTGTGGAGAACAGCCGAATGCTGACCAACGCAAGCTGCATGGAGAACCAAAGGGAAAAACCAAACCAAAGCGGAACGGAAGAGCAGCAAGATGAACCGTTTTTGCACAGTTAAACACAGTACAATACAGGAAAAGCAGCCAGGTTTCCTTCCCCCCCGAGAGTTTCTTTTAAATAAAGAATGATCCTTTGTCACGTATCATTGATGTTTATTTCAAGACATGCCACGTCAAAAAAAACTCGCCTTTAATATTGCATTATAAAAGCACTTTACATCTCATTCTGCCTTTAAGTTATTGTTGTGCAGAGCTGCTCTAAACCCAGGGCAGGGCAGGAGCCTAGCCTTCATTTCAGGAATGAAGAATCCCAAATCTTTTATGCCCGTCGCCTGGTGAAAGTGGTGGTGAGGACAATTCCCCTTCTCTTCCCCGGTTGGTTATTTTAGATGGTAGAGGGGCAGAAGAGAACGAAGGAGGAGCCTGACTATTTGCTTGCAATTGTTCATTTACGTAGCAATCGCAACACAGACTCAAGAATCCCTTCCTGCACTGTAACTCAGCCATATTCGCCCAGCAAACAATGTATTTACAATTGTGTTTATTAACTTACACAGCAACTTCACAATGACTAGTAAAGATTAAAAGGGTGCACTTCTAGTGTGTTCGATTCCGTGTTTCTCGGGTAGCTACATCTCGCGACATCAGCAAAGCTCTAAACAGATTCCTCAGCGAAACGGAACAAAAAATAATTACTGAAAATAGTAAAAAAAAAAAAAATTAAGCAAAGAAATAAATATCGAAGAAAAATGGTTAATTGTAAGCCTCGTTAAATAGGAAACTAAATTACTCGTTATTTAATTAAACTATACAGCTCTCGTGAACCCAACTAAACCGACGTGGAAGACGGAACATAAAAAAACGCTAAAAAGTAAAGGCATAAATCTGCATAACCAGGAGCTGGTTTCCACCCCGACAAACTCCCTTCCTTTCCACCTAAGACCTCTCAACTCCATTTCTGCATGATCAAAGTAAACACCCCTTCCCCAGCGGACCTACGACCACGCTGCGGGAAAAGCGGGTGGGATGCCCGCGTCCGCCGGCACAGCGCGGCGTCTCCGCTGGCTATCCAGCCGCTCTTTCCTCTTTCCGCCCAATCTGAAAGGTTTCGATCCCGCTTCGGCAGGTTTTAGTGCCGGTCCTGAATTCGCTTAGTATTTCCCCTAAAACGAGAAGCAAAACGCTCGCTCCTCCGAACAGCTGGAACGTTACGCTCCCGTCTCTCGGGCAGTAATAATTTACTTCATTGGTGTAAAAAAAAAAAAAAAAAAAGCGCTCTTAAAACTCATCTTGCACTCGAAACATATTTCCCTGTTTCCTGCAAGCGTTTTGCTAATGCACATCCACCCTTTCCTTCCCCCCCGCCCCCAGCAAAATCCTCCAGAAGCCGCTCATCCCGTTCAGAAAGACACTTCGTATTTCTCCGTATGCTTTCTTGGAAATGTGTTCACGTTGCCTCTGCAAGAACTAAAAAAAAAAAAAAAA
>VZTL01008004.1:18009-28246 GCA_013400535.1 Scopus umbretta
GGTTTTTTTTATTATCGTAAGGATAAGCATTTAAACCTCGGCATACGCCACCCCTGCCTGCATTTCTGCCTGCTGCCTAGCCACTTCCAGTTTGTTAGAGAAATCAAATGGGTGAGATTTGCAAGCGTTCTTCTGCACGTACATCTCGCCTAAGTCCAATTCAAAACTTACTCGGTTGCCATCATTTCAAAGTGCAATATCATAACATATTAAAAAAGGAACAAATATTAAGAAATTGTACCTATTGTTTTTAAAGTTATAACTAGAATATGCTGGAATATTTTGGCTTTTTTTTTTTTTTTTATAAATAATGAAGACACTGACATTTTCTTTGTGTGTGTGTGTGTGTAAGCTAATAGATCATCTCCACGAGACAGCCAGCGATGATGAACTGCAATACGTTATTACTGAGAGGGGAAGGTTCAAGCCAATATTCACACTGCAGTCAATGAAGAGTAAAGGGAGGGAAAGCAGTGATGTTCTGGAGAAAGGTAGAAGCCACGTGGTATTAGCAGGAACAGCCTCCTTCACTGACAGGCTGCTCTTGAGGCTTTTCCAGTTTTATGTCAATCACTGGAAGAAGTAAGTTAAGGCAAACAGATATCCGACTCGCTCTCCCTACCACACACGGGCAGGGCGGGATTTTGACCGGCAGTTTCAGTTACAGGATTTCACAGAATCACAGAATCGCNTCCCACCAAAATACTTGACAAGTCTCTTCGAAAGCTCTTGAAAAGGCCAGCTTCAAACCGAAGCCAAGATACAGGTTTCTCAGCAACCCCTCTTGCCCTGGCATTGGCATGTTCCTAAGCATACAGCAGAAATAACGTGAGACCCCACATGCCTGCCTCTAACCAGAGTCTGCTTTTCCCCCGTGACCACTTCTTGTTCCAAAGCGATTGCTATGGTAATTAAAGATCTATACGCTGAAGGGTCTACTCGCTGTTTTCAGAGGGAACCAGTCACAGCTCCGAAACCCAGAGTTTCAAATCAATGCTAGATTCAGTCTTCCAGCACGGAGAGCAGCTGGTGGGCACCCAGGAGGTGGTCAACCTGCTGGCTCAAAGAACAACGAAGCCCTGGAGATAGCAGGAGCCTGGAGGAACCCCTGGAAGGACAGCTGGCTTCCTTCTCAGACTCCCGCTCCTCTACACTTCACAGCCAGCTGGCAAGTACTTCCCTCTGGCTCCCCTGCCCGCACGCAGCTTTGGGGCAGGCAGGAGAGCCCGGCTGGGTTTGAATAAGGGGGGTGAGAATTCAGCTGGCAGCACGCGCCCGGCTAAGGGAACCCCCCAGCAGCACGTTTCAGCGAGGCCGTTCCTCCTGACGCCGCGCGCGTCGCTACCCCCGAGAGCTGGCTGCTCGGAAGCAGCCTGGGATAAGCGACTCCCTTTGTGGCACCCGAATTCCCCGGCTGATGCCCTGAATTCCCCGGCTGATGGCCTGCAGTTACGAGCCGTGGGCAGGAGGAGCTTTGACCACTGATCCCCGAACCCGACTCCCGGCGGTTCACAAGTCTCGAGCGTTTCTCTTATCAGTTAACACAGAGGCAAAGAGGTCACACAGCCGGTACTTCCGACTTCGTTCTTTAGGAGGTTGAAGTTGCTTCTTACAGAGGTTAGGAGCAAAGAAACACAAAAAGGGAAAAAGAAGACCAGTAATTCGTCTCAAACATTTGGTCCGCTTGTTTCGCTGATCTAAACCTCCACAGGCATTTAAGAGCCAGAGATGCTCGAAATGAGCCTCGCCAGCTTCCTCACCCAGCACGAGCAGCTCAAGGTCCTTCAACCCTCAACGTTCTGCAAAAAAGCCTAGGGAAAATCCCTCATCCTTAATCCTAGGGCAGCTGTCCGGGAGACAATCGCATTCAATTTCTGCTATCTGCCGGCTGCAGGACGTCAAATTCAAAGTGCCCTTGTTGCACTCCCGTTCAGAGATCGGTGATCAAACTCCCCGATAGGGGAACCGCAGGCCCATCAGCCAGTGCCTGCGCGTTCTGCCACCGTCCTCTCATTAATAAAGATTCTTGCTCATTAACCTTCTGGTGACCTGCATAACGAAATATTTTCGATCAATTGAGTCGGTACCGCACAAAGCTTGTGCCTTAGCAGTTGCAATCCACAGCTTCCCAATCCTCCTTCCCCTATGGAGTAAGACGCTCTGCCGGAGATGCAGTTTCAAGCACCAGGCTTGTCCTCTCCCACAGTTCCTGCCGCATCCTTCCTCCAAAGCGCCAGTTCTCCTCCGTTGACCAGCTGCCAGCTACATCATCCCTGCTGCAAATAAAACTGACAACCCCCAGAAAGTTCCTCTTCCCAAAAAAGCTCACCCGCTTCTAGCACCTCATCCACTCTTCCGATCAAGATGCAATGCAACCCCTCTTCGCTCCCACCTGGAAGTAGCCACCGTGATTTCCCCCATTCTTTCTCCGTTCACCTCCGGCCCAGCACTCATGCAGAGGCGGGCAGCCCTCTCTCCACCTTCTGCATTACCTTTCCTCTCTAATCCAAGCGAGCAGAAATGGGTAGTCAGGTGAGATTGTTAGAAGTGGCTCGGTTACCACAGAACCTCTTTCACCTTCAGAGCTAGGCTAAGCAACCACCACCCCCACCACCACTCCTACGGTCTTCTCACGAGTCACTCACAAAAGCACCTTCGTGGGTGTAACTGCCTGCCCCAAACACACCCAGCTGGCCAGGTAAGAAATCCAGATTCAGCCATACCGCTCGTTATGCAGAAAGCTTTCTCCCTCCTCCATCCCTCATGCCACCTCCCTCCCCTTGCCCAAGGCCGATCCCTTCCGTTGGATCTTTCTCCTCCCTTGCACCACACAGACGCCTGCCCCGAGCTGTCTGGGGTCGAGCACTGCAACAGGCTGCCCTGGGAGGTTATGGGATCTCCATCCTTGGAGATTTCTGAAGTATCCCTGAACATGACCCTGAGAAACTGGCCCGATTTCGGAGTTTAGCCCTGCTTTGAGCAGGAGGGTTGGAGAAGGGACCCACAGAGGTCCCTTCCAACCTAGCTTGTTCTAGGATTCTGCGAGTCAGATCTGAGCGTCTGCTCTGCAAAAGCCACAGAGGGGTTTTTTTCAGGCCTCTTTGCAGCTGTTTTCTCCCACTTCATAGTCTCCCCCTCCCTCCCTCCCCCCATCCAACCTGCTCAAACACCGAGCAAAGAATCCTTCCGGATCTGTTTGCACCCTTCTGCGCCTTCCCGCTGCCCTCCCTTCAGCTTTCATTCAGTTGTCCTCACGTTTCTACTACCTCGTAGCCCTAAGCACCCCTGCTTCCCAGTAGAGGCCTCCACGCTTAACACCCCGAGCCCCAGCCTCCTAGCCCACCAAGCCTTCTTCCTCAGCACTTCGAGCTCGGAGGTTACGTGCCCTTATTCCCCCTCTCAGTGCTCTCTTTGGGATGACTGCGGGCCGCAGGAGAGATATTGCTCCCTCCTCCTTCATCCTTGTTATTCAGGGTCTGCATTTCCCTCGTCCACGGTAATGCCTGGCAGCGCTTTGCCACCGCTGCGTCGCAGCGCAGACGCATAAAGGATACTGTCTTCTCTACTTTTGTCTTGTGTGCTTTCCATTCCAGGCAAGGCAGCTGCCACGCGTCGGAAAAGCTGCAAAAAACACACAGGGAGCAGATGAAAACAATCGTACTTTAAAGAGTGCCCACCCCAGTTGATACAGTTCAAACAATGATTCAATACATCCTTCGGTACTATTTACACTGCTTATACCAAAAAGCCTGACACCAAATATAACCTTTATTCTCAGGAAATGGCAAACCACACTTTTGTTGTTATGGAAGATCAAACGTTCCCGGCTGCAAGCAGCAAACCTCCTATCACCTTCTCTGCAAATACACTCTGTTTGGAATCCGGCATTTCCACCTCGCATCCCCCACAGTCCCTAGACCCCAACCGTTCCCCCACGTCAGGTGGGAACTCGCCCTTCACACCTCCCCAGAGTATTAGTTACACAGGAGCATGGACACACTGATAAAGTCAAACACAACATCCAGAAGTCCGGCACCGATATCGGCCAAGCTGGCACGTACGGAAGAGCGTCAGGATAGGGCATGTACGTAATGACATCCCCTAAGCACCTTCTTCCAGGCTCCCCGTATCTGTGGCTCAGGCTCCCCGTGAACCCAGACAAAGGACCTTTCTGTCAGACATTTGCCCGATCCCTTTCCGAGCACCCTCAGCTTTCGGTGTGCACTCCATCGTTATCGTACGTCCAGCCCACGCAGAGCATACAAAACATAGGACAGGAACGTGTGTCAAGTGCGCTCGCAACCCCGAAGCAGTTGTTCTACCTCTCGCTTGGACGCTATCTCAAGTTTCCCAGCAAGGTCTTCGTTTCAAACTCTCTTCATAGTTGTATTCAACTTGAAGGAGGCCGAAAGGTAAGACTGCACGGGACCAATTCCCTCTCCCACATTTCCTACTTTTGTCCCCAAGGCTCAGACTCGCGTTTCCCACCACGTGGCACTTCCCCAGCCCTCTGGGCGAGGAGCCTACAGATTTGCCCGCTATTAATGCAGGAGAATTCACTTGAACTTCCTGAGCCTACCATAGTCTTCTCCCGCACAGGAACAGCGCAGTGAAGGACCGTCCTTCAGCTGAGTGCGACTCCTCTGAGAAGCTGCCGCGTTCAACTGGTAGGAACCCCACAAGCGTTAACAGTAGCGTTCTCCTTCTTGTGTGCCTCGGCGAGTGTGCGCGCAGGAGGGAAGGACGGGAGAAATCTGATGGACGGAGGAACAGCCTTTGCTGTTCATCGGGGTTATCAACTGATTACCGAATTGTTTCTTACCCGTGGGGAACAGCCCTAGCAGAGTTTTGGTCCCATGCTGATGTGCTCAGCGCACACCCAGATACAAAAGCATCTGACACACATTGCATTGATGTTTTTACACCGTTACAGACATTCTTACAACGAGGCATTTTTTGCCTGCACGTTATCAAGCATCCAGGACACTAGATGTTTCCAAGTACTCAACACCTCTGTCCACCAGGGTGTTAAAATCACCCCACCGCATGCCCGAGAGCCCCGAAACGCCTGGTGCAAGTCAGCCTTAATGCGTTAAGCGGACATTATTGCACGTTATCTCAGTCCTCTCCTCAAATGACACAAAGCTTAACCACTTATTCCCAGCGACCCACTTTCCACAGAAAACTGAGCCAAGCCACTGTGGGTCTGTTTATGAGCGCAGGTACCTGAACAGCTTTGCAGATCGGTGCCCAAAGGCTTTTGCACATTTGGCCCCGCGCGTCCAAATGACGTTGGGAAGACATTAAGACAACTTTGTTGCCTTGACGAGTGCTGCCCGAGCTAATCGTGAACGAGCCCCCAGGTTTGTCAGATGCGGCTGTGAGCTTCGCAAGGCAGGAGTACGAACACACTATGCTTGGTGGTGTCTGACCTTTCCTGTCATAGAATCATAGAATTATTAAGGTTGGAAAAGACCTCTGAGATCATCTAGTCCAACCGTCAACCCAAAACACCATGTTACTAAACCGTGTCCTGTCACCACTGTTTGTTACTGACCGCAGAGACTACTAGGCGAGGAGAGGACAAAAGTGACAGGCAGAAGGCAGCAAAGCTGCTTTCCTGCGCCATTCCCATCGTCTCCCTCAAAACCGCTCCAGAAAGCACCTCCAGCACCCTCACCCCTTCTTCAGCAACAGCAACGCCGCTTTGCGGGCACACACTGAAGTCTGGATTGAGACATGGATATGGGTCTGGGAAGCCAGTGCTTGCTGTGTCTCACTGATTTTAGCTAACGACTTCAAAGCAAAAAAGCTTAGTACCCCCATCTCAGTTTCTACTAACCTCGGCCATTATCCTGAGCCTCCCAGCCTCACTGACAAGTTCAGGCGAGTTCTCATACTTCAACAATGAAGTACCAAAAATCACGTCGAAATTCCAGATGCTAAACTGTACTAGCCAGCCATGCAGACAGGCAGCAGGAATGCATGACCACCCACAAGTATAAAGGCAAGAGAGCCTTCCTGGTCAGAATTAAGATAATTTTGACACAGGGAGAAGCCAGACATTGGCACAGGCTGCCCAGGGAGGTGGTGGAATCCCCATCCCTGGAGGGGTTCAAAAACCGTGTGGATGTGGCACTTGGGGCCATGGTTTAGTAGGCACGGTGGTGTTGGGTTGGTGGTTCGACTCGATGATCTCAGAGGTCTTCTCCATTCTCTTAATGGTTCTATGATTGATCTAATTGTAATCCTCGTACAAAAAAAATGTCCTATCAATTGAGCTCACCACTTCTTGTTACTGCTTCTGCTTTCCTCAACTCACCACCACTCTTCACTCTTAACTCTGCTTGAAAAAGCAACGTGACTATCGTTTTCCAAGCATTTTACAACTAGTCAGACACGAGTATTTTGGCTTGCAAGAATGAAATGGGGGAGAAGAAAGAAGCTGCAGGCTTTCAGAGCAATCTCCCATCACATCCTCACAGTCAGCATTATTTTTCCTTGCCATTCCAATCAGATAAGAGGACAGCACTGCCAACCTTCTTAGCCTTATTACTTTTCAAAAGGCTTCTCGTTCACTCAGTATAGCGCTAGACTATTAATTCTAAGTTTTTTTGAAATCTTGGAGATGATCAAGGAATTAATTGCGATTCAATCTCATCTTCCTCTGGAAGCCTTGAAAGTTTTAGTACTGTATTTGAAGCCACAAGCGCTCTGCAGTCTCGATGCTTCCTCTGCCTTTAACAGTCTTCAATAAACTTCCCGACTCGATCACATTTGGGTACAGAAGGTTCGGACTCTCCTTCTTTACTGGGCTCTGTCCCTAAAACTACTTCTACTCTCAAAATGTTCAATACTCAGCGAGCTTTCAGAGGTTGATTAACGGATCTCAACTTCCATTTTATGAAGGAAAACAGCTTTGTGACTTCTAGGCAAAAAAGAAAAAAAGGCTTACTGGACAGCCGCCAGACGGCATTGCAAAATATTCAAATACCCTCTACGCTTGCAGAAGTGTCCTGGTACGTCGTCGGCACAGAAATAGATGATCTGGTAAATCTGCTCCTCTCCGGCACATCGCTTCATAGCTCCATCTATGCCTGTTAGCTCTGCAGGGGGAGATCTGTGAGACCTCTCGCCCCTCCAACGCACACGCTCCCGCTGATAACGCAGGTGATGTATTAGGGGTAAAGAAGGGAGGAAATTAGCTTACCTGCCCTTCCGCTACACTGCTTTTTTTTTGCTCGTATTCTGCAGAAGAGTATTAATTTTGACCCAGTTCTTGATACAGAAGGTTTGAGGGGATAAAAAAAAATAACCCCTCCCATCAGTTTTAATGATGGATATGCAACAGAGGTTGGCACAATCCTACCAAACTGTGCCTAAATCAGGATGCTCGCTTGACGTCTTTGACCTGATAGAAAGAAGGAAAGGCATCATTTCATACAGCTCTTTGCTGATGTCACGCACTTTGAGATCCTAGGGGGAAACAGCATTACAAAAAAAAAAATTGTTTTAAACTGTGGCATTGCTATTTATTTCCCCCTTGTACAACATGTAGAAAGTGAGGGATGCAGTTTATAGAGGGGAGGGGTGGGCAGTCTTAAAAAAAAAAACAAACAACTCAGCTGATGGGAACCAACTGGAATGACTTTATTTAAATATTTAAAGCATTTAAACCAAGCTGCTGACAGAAAGGCTAAGTGTTTAAAATACAGTAATCCTTTCTTTACATTAAGACCAGGAAAAAAAATATGCCTTTAGCGGTATTTCTCCCCTAAATTATTTGACTGAAAAAAGGAATTTGGCAACTATGAAAATCAACTTACTTTCTTATTAACCTTCTGCTTATCAGCTACAGCATATGTGAACAAATCCAATTAGGGCAACTGCACGACGGTTAGAAAGCAGCCTTCTACGCAGGGACCCTGCCGCTCCGCGGTGCCTTCGGGACCCAAGCCAGCGGTCTTATCTCACTGAAAAAAGTCGCAGGCAGTTGCACACGTATATATGCATATATAATAGAGCGTATATATACCCACGTATATGTGTATATATTTGTGCGTGTGTGTGTGTGTGTGTGTATAAAAATACACGTATCGATGAGCATTCAGGACTTCTTTTTTCCCCCCCAAGGCAGGAGTTAAACGCAGCCATCTGGAAGACTAAGAGCCACACAAAGTCTCTTTCAGCATTCAACCCTGCAACCTCCTTCCTGATTAAACTCCAAAAAACCCCTCGTCTCTCGCCATTAGTTTCAACTCGTTTGCCAAACCGTGCCTTTCCTACTACTCCAGCCAATAAATCCCCAACAGATCAGTGTCACAAGCGACTGTTTTGCGACATAAAACAGTTTTCACTGTAACACTCCTGCAGCAATATGGAAAGGACAGGAGGATCACTGCCCAGATGGAAAAGCCAGGCGAGAAACCTGTTCCCCAATGCAAAGCAAACAAAAATGTTTCCCTAATTCTCATTCTCCGAGGAGAGCAGCGCAACTCAAAGAACAATTCTCGCCCATCAGATAGACAAAAATCAAAAGACAGGAGAAAGAGCCAAGCTTGCTAGATGCAGCCAGCTCTGTGAAAACAGGGTTACTCGAGGGGCCACGGTCCTTTAGCTACCGCCGTGAGAAAGTTTTTCTGCCAAACACCATATTCAGCCTGTGGCTCTCTGAGAGCAGACGCGAAGCGTGCCAGGTACCGCTGTAAGGAGGTCTTCAGGGCTCTCCCTCCCCTCTCTTTCTACGAGACAGCAAAATGAACCCTGACATATTCTGGGCATGAAATCCGCAGACTAACAATAAGATTCCCTGAAATACAGACTGCCGAGAGAGAGCATGAATCTTGAAGTCTTTCAAAGCTTATTCAGGGCTGACAAATAAAATGAATCAGAGACTACGATTCTCTGCATTAACTGAAGCAAGTTATCTACTTCTCTCCTCAGTCTTAAGGCTCCCCTGGCAATCAAGTCTTTGCTGAAACTTGCAGGATCCAAAAGCCAATTTTTTTCCCTCTATTGCATCAATTTAACCCCAGAACAATACTATCACCATTTTTACTCCGCTAATATCATCCGCTCATTTTTCCTTCAACACCCCCCTCCCCAAAGCCAGAAGGAACAGTCAGTGTACAGGACCCTGGTGACCGGAGACAGCTCTACCTTCACAGGTCCAACAGCGTACAGCAGCTGTACGTTACAATCTGGTTTGACAGTGTGCAACTGAGAAGAGATGAGGCTTGCCCCAGCAGCTCATCAGATCAGTCCCTGGGGAAACGAAATGCCAAAGAAGTCATAAAATGAAGGCCTGCCGTGTCCAGGTTTCAGCCAGCACGTAGACAGGCTGCAAATCCTCCTACTTCTCCGCAGTGGCTACACGGAGATCCACCTCTGAGCCTCTGAAGCAAGCCACAGGTTACTCACTTCCACCTCAGTCCCCAGTACTGTGTCAGCTGAGATGCCATCCTCGGAGCTGTCCCCCTTCTTGTCACACGGGAACAGCAAAAAAAAGCTTGCCAGCAGTATGTTCCCCTCTGTGTCTTTGTTGGTAGAAGATCCTGGCATTGAAATACATGCTCTTTGAAGTAGGGTGCAACTCACCTTCTGCAGTCACACTATGAAGCCAGGATTTGTAGGATTTGTAGGATAGCTACAGCGAGCACAGAGCCGAAGACAGTGCCCTTTCCTCTTATCAGTGCTGCCTGCCAGCAGAAAAGGATGAACAAGAAGCTAAAAAGTAGCACACAAGGTCAAAAGTACCCTGGCTTCCCACTGACAGCTAGCAAACAAGTCACACGGCCAAGAAGATGGGGGGAAAAAAAAAAAAAATCTTAGCCATTACTCTCCCCAAGCAGAACAAGAAATTAAGCTTCTTCCGTATCCTTAGTGGAGCAAACGCTGCCTTCTGAAACCTTGCGGACAGCATCCCTTGGAGAACCCTAGTGCTGGGGCCGACAGAAATAGCACTCAGATTCACCACCTCTGAGATGAGATTATTCTTCAATGTCTGACCAAGACTGGAATGAGGTTGGCGTACTGGCTAGTGGCCCGTGGCATCTCCCGAGCTGCCTCTGCTGCGGCTAACCCTGCCTGGCAGGCAGACCCAGGGCAGTGAAGGCAGGTGGACTGGAAGCCATGCCTCCAGGACTTGCCTGCACACAAGTGACACCGGAATTCACATCTCTGACCTGAAAGAGGGGGTGGAAGGAAAGCAAGGAAGCTGGACTTCTGTAAAGCCTTC
>VZTL01008007.1:0-10740 GCA_013400535.1 Scopus umbretta
TTCCAACCTTAGTGATTCTATAACACAGAATTCATCCAGCTTTTCTGCTAAGGCTTTATGATACTTGACTACTCTTTTCACACTTGAGTCATTTCTTATCCCTCAAAAGTTGTTTCAGACAATTTCTTTCTGCTGTGAAAAACATTCTTGATACCTTTTTTATGCTTTTATCAAACATTTATGCTTTTATCAAGTTATTTATCAATATTTTATTTCACTTCCTTTATTAGTGTTTACATTTACAGTGCTAGAATGTATGCTTTCATTTTTCTTCCTTCTTTGGACATTTGACCAGAAAAGTGTTTCCTGCAACCTGAAGAAGGCCTTTTATTCTTAATTGCCTTTCCTGTTCTGTTGAGTCTTCTCCTCTGATTCTTTTCCAGTCCTTCAGGACAACTTATGTTGTGCATATGTGCACATAGGTTTGTTTCCAAGTTAGCAATTCTAATTATATGTACAATAATTCAGAAATGCAGGGAATCTGTAGACCAATAGGAAAGTAACTGTCTTGTAAAATCACAAAATTACAGCTGTAAGTAATACAAGACAGAATAAGAAGGTACTGTAATACGCAACTTCCTTTTAAATGCTACCAACATCTGGAATAATTAGGATGAATGGAAAAGGGCAAATGAAAATATAAAAATGCCTTGTATTTACCTTCTGACAACACAGACAGTCCACATCTACCAAATCAGGATTGGTAATGGGGCCAGGTACCCTTGGATTTCTGCAGGAAAAGCTTTGTTTGAGGTTTGGTTGGGTTTTTTTGTTTGTTTGGTTGGTTTTTTTAAATATTTACTATATTTCAAGTATTATTAAGGGGAAATAATTTGTTGGCCTAGAAAGAGTGAAAACCTGTGCTTAACAGAAATTATTTAAAAGCCAAGATTCATCCTTCTTTTGTTAGCTTACATAGTTGGAAGAATTGGACAAGAAGCATGTTTAGATTTCAAGTGTAAGGATTTGCTTTCTGTCATGTTACATGAGTCTTGGAAGCTGTTTAAGAAGAGGTATTTATCAAGCTGTCTTGTAGGTTTTGATCATCTCTGTCAGTGGAGAATAGTGGAAATTGATGAAATATGGACAGAAGTGTGGGAAAAATATAGAAAAGACTTTCACACAGATACCAACGTGTCCAAGTTACTCGACTCTTCAATTTGCCCCAACAGCTGACTTGCTACAGTATTTTTCTGTGTTTGTTCCTAACCTCATCTGTGAAGCTTTTGTTCTTTTCATGTGACTAAAGTTCCACATATGATCAAATAGTATTGTTATTTGTCAGCAAGAGATTAATAGCCACATAGACTTGACTAATAAGGACCATATTCCACAAATAACCAACTGATACAGGAAAGGTTATTCAGAGAATAGGGTACCACTAAATGTGCATTAAAATGTGTCCTTATGTTAGTGGGTAATGTGCAACCAGGCAAGTGTTTTCCATTTGTGTTTAGCTCAGAAGTTATCCATCTCTGCTGGAAAAAGCAGATTTTTTTAGAGCTGAGAAAAGAGATGTATGCCTAAAAGCTTGTAGCTTTCTCAATTACTTCAGCTGTTCTGATGACACATATTACCTCTACCTGCAAAGTATGACTTGTGCATGTCCTTAAACCACTGTGGGTAGTGACGAGCAGTAATTCTATCACTTGTTTTGATGGCAACTTCAGAGGCTGTTGATCCTCTCACTTCAGAAAAGCTCAAGACTAATGATAGTTTATTTGTCTACACCATCTCCATATAGTTTGACACTGAGTCTTCCTTTCAGTCCTGATATTGCACAAAGGAATAACGGTTGCCAGCCAAATGGACCTGTAAAGATCCTATTTAGTTGGTGAAAACTTTCCATTTGGATTTCATTGCCTAGTGTTTTCCTGACTCCAGTTTCCCTGAACAGTAATGTATAAAAAATTTGGTTCTTGTTCTGACTTTCTCATTGTAGTTATAAGGGGGGTGTGATCTCAAAAATTTGGACATCTACAGTGACTGATGGCTACATCTGAGATTGTCTCCCTAGACTTCTTCAGAGGTCAACAGAGAAAAGGAGAATTTCTCTGACCTGTTTTAGTGATCTGCTTTATGATGGGAAGAATCACACTTTGCAAGAGTCTGTTTCTCTGCTGCTAACACATGGGTTGAGGCAAGTAACTCATAGGTAGAGTCTCTTCTGTAGATATCTTTATGTGGTCAAATGAATCCCACCCAGAGTGTGCTGTCACTTTTTCTGAGTTGCAAAATTTCATTAACAAAAAAAATTGAAGGAGAACATACAGTACCTCAAAATCTGTTCTTTTACCTCTAGCTCACTGATTTGAATGCAGACTGAGAGTGCTCATGGTCTAACAGCTGTTCAGTGACCTATGTGACACACTTTGAGTCTTCAGATTTTGGTTTTGCAGAGTCCTAAAAATAACCTTCTTTTTGCCATTCACCTGCTCCATTGCCACTGTCTGCATGCTTGGGGTGTTTGCTCAGGCATATTAAACACGCTTTTTTGTACCGCCTTGAACACAAGCTCTTTAAGTAATTATTATGCCAAATGCAAGAATAAGGGGAAGAATTACAAAATTACCTGATCTTGACCACAAACTCTATTGTCTGCAGCTAGTATCAACCAGCAAAGTACCAGCCAGGATAGGAGGAGACAGGGACTTCCTAAATATGGATTTGCACTCATGTCATCTACTGCCTTGATATAATTTTTCAATGCCAACTAAGACCTTTGTCCTAATTTTGAAAATAATTCATGGTTTAACCCCCAGTTACATCAAATTTGCATTTATGAATCCTGCTGACAGCTAAGCTCTTCGGAGACTACACTCACCACAAAGCTAAGAGCAAAGCTGGGGATAGTGTTCTCTGTTCAGGGCATCTGGCTAACAACAGTCCAGAGAAAAACAGCTTTAGGAAATGTTGCAAAAGCCACGAGAAAGCCTTTCAGGCCCAGAAATTACAAGACACAATATGAACAGCTCTCTGTCTCTCCATCTCAAATTCTTATCTGAGAAAGCCATACCCTAACACAGTTTTGGCCTTAAATGTACTGGAGATTCCCTGAATCCCTCTGTGCGCTTTGCTATTGCAAATGCCTTCATGTAGTGCCAGGACTCCTGGCAGCAGTATAAAACCCTGAGATGTACAGAAAAAATACTGTTGTGCTTCCCAGGACAACAGCCATTGAGTGTGCAGGTGATGCAATTGCACCAGGACCTGTGGGTTGAAGCAGCCCACACTGCAGAGGTGAGAGAAGATGGAGGCAAGCACCAGACAAGTTGGTCAGCTATTTTCATTCCTTATGTCAAGGAACATGCCAGCCCCTGGTACTTCAGGTTATTTGGGGAAGACAGTAGTCTCATTGCTTGTTGAAGAGGTTTACGTTATCCTCTGTTCAGTTTCAGGGGATGTTAGGATGTGCCTGGCAGGACTAGAAGCCAGTAAAAGGATTAAAAATGCAACTTCCCTTGAAACATTCATGCAAAATCTGTATCTACCTAGTTGAATGCCTAAATTACTTTGACTTTCTGAGGATTATGTAACTATACACTTTCCATATGCAGCACTATTTCACGGAGATTACCCGAAAAGGCTGGTTATCCACAGCCCATCACAGAGAAGCATTAATATATTGATAGTATCTGTTGGTAAACTGGGAAACAAAGCTGTAGAGTTACTCAATTGAGTGATACTAGACAAGTTAGAAGATGCTTGTGGTATCATTTTTAAATGCTTTGATTACAAAAGTGTTTGTAAGTAATGACGGTGCCATTTAATCCTGGGTACATGTTCATACCACTCTCACACAGATGCCCTGGGGACACCACAAGGGTTCCAGAGGTGTTGTCTGTATGCAGTAAGACTTCATGGGTACTCAGAATTTGATTGCTTTTGTTGTCTCAAGAGTGCAACTGATTACTCAGGAGAAGAAAAAAGTCTCTTAAAGCCCCCATTTTGTCCCATTCACCACAGGTTCCCAGCCCTTTCCTTAGCGTAGAGACACACAAGCAGTGGATGTGAAGTTTAACAGCTGCGGGGGTAGATCCCACAGAGCAAAGGTAGGAAGGAGTGGGTGGCTGGTGAAAGAAACTCCAGAAATCTATGTAATAAAAATGTTTCCAACCATAACCTTAAAATAATAACTATGCTGTTCATCAGGCATTCCAGCCAATAGTTCATGCTCTGTCCCATTGCATCATACACTTACATCCCACTGGTAATGACTTGTTCTTTGAATTGCAATTAACCTATTTAAGACCAATTAAGAAACAGATCTTGAATAGGCCTGCAGTATTACAGCTCAGTACTCACAGAAGATGACAATGATATTTTAATTAAATATGGGAGCAAAAGGTCTCAAACTGAAGCTTACAGCTAACTAAGCAGCAGTCATTTGGTTACTGAACAGGCAAGGAGCTTTATGGTCTCCTTCCACATGGTTCAGCCTCCATAGCTCTCAAGTTTGCTTAAGGCTAAATAGCTTTCCTAATCTATTATTGCACAGAAGAAGTCCCTCCCGCCCCCATTTTCCAGATCGCAGTTTGGTATGTTTTAACAAACTATGATAATCCCTTGGTTTTTGCAGGGCAAGACTATTGCTGATAAAGTGATTTCATTTAGGCAAATTAACTCTGTTAGTTACATGAAAGATTGAACACTGTTATCTTATGCCGGTATGTGCAAAGTCTCATAAGTGCAAAATACACATCAAGGGCCAATTTCACATGAAAAACTCCTGATAGTATAAGAGCTGGTTAATATTTCTGAATTATTAAGTCTGACAGCATAATCATGCTTTTTTGTTGTTTAGGCTGTTGATACCAGATGTTTAATGCACAGTAAAATGTGATAGTGTAATAGGAAGCATTTTAAGTAAGTGCAATTTTGGAAAATGAAAAAACTACTTGGGGTAATTTAAAGCATAAAAACAGATGCTGGAACGTGGAGCTGGTTTAGTTTCGAATAAAGTGGAAGCCTTCCCTTAGAAACCTATGGTTACTCACCATCATTTGCTTTTCTTTCCTGGTCGCAGACCTGGCTGGTGTTGCTGTGGCCAGCTTTGGCTGCTAAGTCGGGTCCAAGTGTTGAGTCTCACTATCACACGGTGCTCAACGCTGTGCCTTGGCTATAGTCACTGCAAATGCGAAGGAGGGATCGCTCCTGCTGTGTTAGGGTTGATTGTTCTGCCTCTGCTGTTTGTTTAGCACATGACGACCACAGGACTGAATTAAAAGCTTGACTGCAACTCTCTTCCTGGTGTAGCATTGGATTCTAAGTAAGTCTTGCAGGTGTTGCAGGGCCACCAGATTTAAATTGGGATGTCTTACCAAGTTAGTTATAAAATTTGGCTGAATTTAGACCACATGATGCTTTTGTTAACTATTATAAATTGAGATTTAAAAAATACTGCACAACAGGATAAAGCAGTATCTATGATTAGACACTTATTTTACATAATGTGTAACACATAGTGTGTATACACTTATTTTACATACATGTGTATGTATTGTCAGTGAGCTGCACATTAAAGACTAGCTTCATATGGAAGTGACAGACAATAATGAGTGCTGATCACTATTTTGGGACTGCGGAGTCTAATAACATAATCATGCTTCCCTTCTCCTTGCTGCTTCTTTTGGCACCAGATGTTTAAAGCAGAGTAAAATGGAACCTTAATGTTCTCTGTAATTAATGGGTGAAAGCACAGAAGTATATGCAGGCGGGTTGCTTTTCTATTAAGATGTTGTCATATAATTTATGAGAGAAGACAGATGTTCCTTTAAACCATTTTCACTTGGTGTGCCCAGAATTCCCCTTGAGAAATGGAAAGTTGTGGGAATTTTCCATGACAAAAAGAAGTGAATTTCATACTTAAAAAATAATTGTTAGTGTACAGAATTTCTACACAGCTGGAGACAGGAAACTTTGTCACAGCAAGAATCAACATTCCAGTTTGGTTATACATCTCCTTGCATGCTGCAAGAAGGCCAGATCTTAGGCAAGGACTTCACAGAGCTCAGCCGAAGGAGAAAGCTTACCTACAGGAGAAGATTAGGTCTCTCCTCATCTCTGACTATTTAATGTCTTGATTTTCAGGTTTTTTTCTTTTTTTTTTTCTTTTTTTTTTTTAAAGGTGTTGCTTTTCGTTGCCTCAAGGAAGTTCTTCAGATCCTCTTTGACACCTATTTGAACACAACTGATATTTTGACTGTCTTCAGTGGCTTTGTTTTCAGACAACAGCTGCTGAGAGATTTCTAATGACTGGGCTTTTTTAAGGTGCTGCAACTCAAACACCCAAAAGAAAGCACCCAGACAGGCCTTAGTTCAAATGGGCTTGGGTCATTAACGTATGGCACAGTGAATTACCTCTTCAAAGCACCTTGCAAGTATTTTTTTAGCACAACATCCCTCACAGGTGAAGAAATTATTTTCCACCCATGAAAAAGCATGGCAGAAATGGAAGAACACAGTGAGAAGCTACACAGGTACAAGCCAAACTCAACTTAGAAATCAGGGCTCAAATATTCAGTCAAATTCCTGGAGCTTTAATATTTATCTCACATCAACTAAAGGGCAATAACCGCCTGTGAGTATAGGCTTAGTCCATGGCAAAGGAAAGTTTAATTAGCCTACCTCAGTCCATGGTGAAAGAGGTGTAGTGAGAGATTGTGCACAGCAGCATTCCTCTTGATGCTGGTCTTCAAATCCAATGCTTAGGCCTCTCAACCACAATTTGAAAAATTCATAAATAGCTAATCAAATTATTTCAAGGGCTATTATTTTCTAAACAGGGAGAAAACTTCCATTAACTTATATTCTCATCATTGGTTTTCCCAAGCTTCAGATAGATGTGACCAAAGGCTGCTGCCATGTGGTCCAGATTGATAGGCAGGACAACAGGAAGATACTGAGCATTACTTGCTCAGCACCATTTTCCAGAGCAAAACAAAGCTTCAGGTTCAGATCCTGGGTTTCAGATTGTCCCATTATCTCATTTCAAATTAAAATAAGCTTTTCTAATTTTTCATTGCACAATCTGCTAATATTTTTTGTAAACAGATGTGTAGTAGACAGCTGTTTTGTTTAACAACCAACTGAGAAAACCAGGCTCCTACATATAGTAAATAAACAGATGAAATGATAGACTTAGAACTGCTTCTTTCAGAAATACCAACCTGAAAGTACTGGCTGGGGCATGGCTACCCATGTCTCTTCTCCTTAGCTATTCACATTTGTCTTCTGGAAAACAGGACAACTTCTCTGTCGCAGGGACATGTGAACAAAAAGCATAAGCCATCCACTCTCTCGTCCATACATCGCTAGTTTAGCTTATACAAATAAGATTTAAAAAAAAATCAAATGTGGGGAGCTTTGGTGCAAAATTGCACTAACAGGCTACTTGTAAACATGGATTACAGCAGGAAGTACAAATTTAGTATCCTCATCTAGTGGCTGGAAAGCTGCCTGGNCAGGAACACCCACCCCCCAAAATCCTACTGATTCACCACAGAATTTCAAAAGTTTTTCCTGCTTCCAGTCACTTAGCACTGTCTTGTCAGAGCTTCTGAGAATTTTAGCTGATACATTTGGGAAATTCTCTTTCTGACCTTCTCTGGGGGGAAGAACTTAAAAGAAAAATCTATTTCTGTATTGTTTTGTGGATTTCTCATTTGCTTCCTTCATCTTTAGTAATCCTGGATTGGGAGAATGTCTGAAACGTCATTCCACTATGCCTCCATATGGACAAGATTAAAAATGAATACAACTACAGCACATCTGTCAAAAGTAACTTACTATTTAATGAGGGATCAGAACTCCAGGAGAAAAAAAAAAATCTTTGCTCCTTTTTTACAACACAGACTTATTTCTCCTGGCAGACTGGTCAACTGGGTATTGTTCTCATTAAGTTGTATGACTCCCAAAGTGTCAACAAATTATTTTAGATGCCCAAAACAGAGGAAAAATATTTTCTGAGACTTGTACACACACATATGTGTATATTTATTTGCATAACAGTAATTATTTAATATGATAAAGATCGCCACTTCTAAGTTCAGGATTGCTGGAAATAATTCATATAGGGCTATTGTATTAAGGAAAGTTCTTGAAAAGCATGGATTTTTTTCAAATACATTTCTCTCCTTTTTAAGAATAAATTTTAAAAACCCTATATCTCCCAGTAAGCTCCATGCAAATCAATGGGTTATGATAGAAACCACCCTCAGGAGGACAGAACACTAAAAATACTTACCCTGAAACTGAAGTCATGATGATTCCTTTGCTTGGAGAAGCACGTCAGTGTAACAGAAGCGTTCTCTGCAGCTTCCCTAACCCCAGCTGTACTTTTCAAGGATACAGATGACTCTGATGATAAACCAGGCTGGCTCTACAGAGCACTTTGTTCATTCCCCAAAAGATCTGCTGCTCGAGGACTTGGTGTCAAGATAACTTACCTAGCTTTGCTTGCTATGCCCCGGGAGACTGAAAGAACTCCTGCTCCCAAGAGATTTCATAAGAGATGTGTTTTTTAAAAGTCTGTTTAAAGTCAGGTGTTTTTGTCTGTTTCCCTGCGAAGGACAATTCCTGACAGTATTTATTTATTTCCAGAAGGTTTTGGTCAATATGCCTACTGTATTGATTATACAGGCAGATCCTGCTTCAGTTAGGCTGGAGTAAAGTAAATGAAATCACTCCACATTTAAACAGCACAATGAAGCTCAGAATATAGCCCATAGTTTTGTTGTATGTGAGCTAGTCTTCTCATGTTTGCTCAAAGAGATACATTGGGGGGAACTTGAGGGTTCTTCAGTGTTGTCGTAATTTGTGCATTGCACACATGCTCTATGCTTTGGTTGCTTTATTGCTGCTGTGCTGTTCATATGGACACAGTCACAAACCACTGTGGAGAAAAACTTGCAGAGAAATCAGGAGATGGATTAAGCTTCCACAGCCCCCATTGATTTTAAAGGCTTTTAAAAATTAGCGTGCCTGAGGAACAGGCATGTTAACAAGACCGTAGGCAGTGTTTGTTTAGAAATGGATAGCTAAAACACTAACCAATCATGACAAATTCCCTTTTCTTTAACAGACCCCAAATTTAATGATGAATCTCCCTCCCTCAGAAAAACAATTAAACAAAGAAACATGCTTGTATGTTAAATATGAAACTGAAGTAAGAGGATAAATGATTCATGTCAAACTTAATGTCAGAAGGAGGAAGCCATGCTATCACAGCAGCAGTTAAACCAGGTATGAACAAAGGTTGTCATTAGAAAGCAGATTTTTAATATATTGTTACAGAACAAATGATTAGATGAGACAACAAAACAAGGAATTAAACAAGACACGTAGGAGCAAGGCGGGCAGAAAAACAACAGAAACGGAGAAAGGAAAAAAAAAAACTGAGTGGGAGTTTTGGGGAGGAAGAGAGTACTGCTGGCAACCAGCCAGGGTGGGATTCAGCTCCATATTAAGACACCTTAAACTTAGGTTTCTTTTGTAGGTGTTTGCATGTGCTTTGGGTGTCCAGCTCCCCTTGGTGCTCGCTGGAGAGCTACGCTGTGTGGAGCCCAGAATTAATCATGATAATGCTTGTCCATTTGAGGGTAACTGTCTCCATTGTCTCTAACTGGAGTTTAACTACCTGCCTTACATGTAGACACCTACACATTCATATTTGCACATTAAAACGCATCTGAGTGTCCTAATCTTGAACATAATTTAGGCTATGTTGAAATGGCAGGTAATGATGTGACAGGAGGCAAGCTGAGAGTCTGGCAGTGGAAGCCAGGCAAACATGACATAAACCAGAGGAAAGTGGTGGATGGAGAAGGCAGCTGTAACCTTGAAACTGGCTGAAAGCATGTAGGAACTGTGCCTCTTTTTCTTCTTCCCCACTCCGACAGTAAATAAACTGGGAGGAAAATCAGATGAGGTAGACTATGCTAAGGAAACTGAAAGTGGTATCAAAATGTTCATTTAGTGTGGTTTCACCTTACAGATACAGACATATTCCAGTTCATATATATATATATATACATACGGACAAGTTAACCCTTAGAAGTATTTATGCTGCTAGATATTAGGGAAAAAAGCACAAAGTGTAATGCTATTAATATGGAACAAAATACAAATATGGTGCGACTTTCAAGTCTTGGTGCTATTCCTACTTGTTATTTCTCATTTGCAGCAGTGCCTGTGAGAATAAGGGAATGGTACACGTTCAGAGGTAGATGATAAAGAGAGGATAGTCCTCGAGGTTCTTCATTAGTGAAGAATACATCACATTTCCAGATAACACTTTTGCTGAACATGCTAGGCCATCTGCTCATGAGGCTTTTGGTTTCATTTCAGACACAACTGGCTTCAGCCCATCTCTAGCAGTCAATAAAAAGAAAGTTTCTGAAAAATGAATTACCGTCCCAAAACACAAATCACTTTTTGCAAATGTTATGTTAAAGTTTCCAAACAATGCAAAGTGGGCTACCATATGTGCAAACCTCTGTGGGCTGGTGAGGAGGGAGACATTCCCATTGTAGCTCTCTGAGGCCATGTATATTTTCATTTTAATATACCAGCATTAAAATCTATATTCATTCTCCTTTTTTGTTAGTCACTACTGAAAAAAGCTTTTGTTTAGTTAAACATCCAGGTTTAATAACTGCTTTTCTTTTTCAAAGCAGAATGTTAATGTCAGTAATCCTAAGAATGCAGCAAAGAGGGCAAATATGTCATAGAATCATAGAA
>VZTL01008008.1:12852-48715 GCA_013400535.1 Scopus umbretta
AGAGGTTTTGCTGACTGCCCTCCTTACTTCACCGAGTAGTGAAAACTCTATCATATCATGGTTGCTAAGCTTGAGATGGCCTCCAACCACCACTTCTCCCACCAGTCCTTCTCTGTTTGTAAATGGGAGGTCAAGCGAGGCACCTCCCCTGGTAGGTTCAGTTACCAGCTGTGTCAGGAGCTGTGAAAGTTCAGGTGGCTTCTGGAAGGTATATCACCCTAGGAGTCAGACAAATGCAAACAGTTTTGATACAGTGAAAATATGTCTGAACAAGCTGTTAAATGAGATCTACCACTGTCAGGAACCTACCCTGTGAAGGCTAGTTCTGTTTGTGAAAGAGAGTAAAAGGACCTGAATGAGGTGATCTGTTTTATGAACAGACAGTGAAGGTTTGGAAATCATAAGGTCCACAGAGAAAGCTGAAGGCAAATGTAAAGACGGAATTTAATGAAGCTGAAAACAAACAAAGTTGATCTAAGCCAGAAACTGAAGGATATGTTGTCCCTATCTGCTATTTATGGCATCTCACATGCAGAATGTGCTCAGATGGTGAGTGGTGCTGATGCAAAACTGACTACAGCACTAGAGCATGCATGTATCTACAGATGTACAGTGCAAATGTGCTAAGAGCACCCAGTGAAAGAGGAACTGAATGATACAGTGACAAGCACTAGCAAGAGTAAAACTGGTGGAGCATGAGTTCCTTCTACTCACTTGAAGTCAGTGGGATTTTGATTAATCAAGCCCCAGAGAGCCTGAGTTGAAATTGAATTGAAATTGTTGTAGTTCATTAAAGCTGTATGGCAAATTTTTAAAAAGAAATGTCCTCTCGGGTCAAACATGAGCTTTCCATGGTCTTTAATCCATGTGTGGTGAGTATAAGAACAAGAGGGAAACCAATAAGTAAGTAGAAAAGTTTCAGGAGCATTCCAAAAGGGAAGAAATAACATTGAAATAACTGCACACATTTCAGAGCAAACTGCTCATACATCTAAGCAAGACACAAAAGAGGGTTTCAGGCAATTGCAGTTATGCACAGGATTTTTCACTATATCACAAACAGGATCTAGTTTTACTGAGTTTTTGGCCAAGTCTGCAGCTCATGAAACATGGATGTCGCCTGGCCTAGAGCACTGCCAGGGAAACTGGACCCTTCTACTTGCTACATACAGAAGTTGTGGTGCCTCCTGGCCAAAACTTCAGTTGGAGCTCACAGCCCTCAGGGCTGAGCAGGAAAAAACTCCAAGCAGATCCTCTAGACACAACTCTTTTTTGGTTTGCCTCCACCCTCCCTGCTTCAGTGGAGCTGCCATTTAGTGGGCAGCAATCCCTCCCATCCTAACTGGCCCTTGCCTTTCCCAAACTGTGTAAGAAGCTCACATGGCTTCTGCCAGTGGGGGCATTCAGCAGGAGAGATGCTCAGGGTTTACCCTTGAACAGATGCTTATGCTAACACTTGAAGGGAGACTCACACTCTCTCATACCATCCTACAACCGCCCCTGAGAGCTCACTCCAGGCTAACTTGTGATTTCAGAGTAAAGGTGGTAGGGTGGAAAACTTGGACTGAAATGGTACCTGTTCAACTTCAGCAAAGCAATGTCTGCTCCACTTGGTTCCTTTAATACTTTCTGAACACTTTGGATTTGCAGGGATGGCTCTGCTGCATTGAGGTTCTGTATCCCAAGAAAAACCCTGTAGGAAGAAGGCTCTGTTGACCTGAAAGAAATGACAGCAGCAAGGTTATACATCCATACTCGTAATTAGGAATGTCACTCTTACAAAATTCAGTGATTTCCATGGAGAACTGCAATTAACAAGAGGGTCAGGCTGCTGCTTCTGACCATAGATGCCTTCATTTATTCCTGGGGAGGAGGAAAATGTGGGGTTTTTAAAGTTTTATTTATATGAGAATGGAAAAATCCCATGGGCTGTAAATAACGCGACACCTTCTTGCAGTGTTCACAACTCCTAAAGCCCTAAGGGTCAGCTGCTCGCCACAGTTTTTCCAAGCGCAATTACCACCAGCACATCATTAGGACCCTTTTTGGCATGCTTTGGGGTTGGGGAGGTAAAGCAGAGGGCAGATAGAACACTCTGTTGTGCTCTGCTGCTGTTTGATTGAGACAGGAACAGAAGATAAAAATCAGCTTGCTGGCAAGGAAGACAGGAAATAAGTAAAGAAAGTGCCTTATTGGGCACATCTTGCTCCTCTGTTGATTTTTTCATGCAGATTTAGGAAATGCCTGTCGCTCACTCATTCTAGCGGATACTCACTTTTGCAGGCACTGAGCTGCAGTAAGGACCCACTGTGGATGTATCAGAGTGCCAGCACAATGGTGCATGTTGTTTCTAGAATAGAGAAGACAATCACGTTCATTTAAGACTGCATAGTCTATTCCCCACCATCTATGCTGTGCACCATGGGAAATATTAACAAACTAGCAATATACCCCTTATTCAAAACTTCCACCAGTTGTAGTTTGTCTTTTGCCAATGGCAAGAGAAATCAAATGCAGAATTTCAAAGGACAAGCTTTATTTGCTCCAGAACATGAGAAACATGAAAAGAAATTTGACACCCAGGTGAAAATTTTGCAACAGAGTATTCTTGCTTTCAGGAATTTAATTTAAAAAATTTCATTTCCTAACAATGTCACTTATGATGTAATGGGTTTGTCCTGATTAGCGATTAATAAAAGGATACATCCTTCTGATTTGTGGGGTTGCTTTGGACTAGTTCTTTAAATAAACATTACTATGGACTTTTAACATTTCTTGGGGTAATATTTATTATGGTGACTGTCAACAACTCAACAGAAATTTTCATTAGCCTTTCTGTAAGCACTTCTTCACACCGTGTTCAGCCACTGTCATAGTAACTGTGGAAATGCTATGCATAATCATTTTTTTATACTGAGAGATGATGGTCTTCCTATAGCTTCTAACACAATTAGGGTGGTCACATCATCAATTTACATTTGAGCCAGATTGGATGCCAGGTGAAAAGGGATGATCAAAATCCATTCATACACATTGCAGGTTGGTGGCTATATTCCTGAGCTTAAATCCCCCACTGCAGAATTGAATTACTGTCATTATCCTCAGTGGGAATTATTTGTTCCCCCTTTCAGTAAATAAAGGTGTACATAAATGTCTGCAGTTCAAGTTTGTCCTCTAGAGATTCAGGAGAATGTGGGGAGTTTGGGATTAATGACCCAATAAGTAGATCTGTGGACATAATACCTAAAAAGAAAAAGTTTATTTTACGTGATAAGGCATTTTATATAGAAACCAAGGCCAGTCTCCAAAAGCATTGTTTCCTGTCAGTCTCTTTCTAATGCTGGTTCCTTGAGAAATCCTGGTGCTCACGGATGGTGATAGGATCTAGAATACCAGTACCTCAACCTGAGACTGACGTGCCAAGGCCAAGACCCCGGAGACGAGTCACACATGCTATGTTGCTCACAGGCTCGCTCACTCCTCATTGGGACTTTTCCACAGTCATGCTCAGAAGAAGCTACAGAATAAAAAAAGACGCAATGGAGAATTTTAAAGCCATTTTCTAATGTCATCCACAGTGCAATCAGATGAAAAGAGAAAGGGATAAGACATTTTTTCTCTTAGGCTTTCACTTTTTACGTTGGTGAATAGAAACTAAGGGAAAAGACATGACTAGAACTTTTAGATTCCATTATATTACCATTACATTGAGCATTTAAACCTGGGGCTAATATATCACATTTGACATGACAAAATATTAATTTACCTGGAAAAAATTGTTAACTATGGCAAGTATTTGGATGTAGTCAGATAACACAAGTAAAACTACAATGAGCCCCACCCCCAAAAGAAAATCTGTAGGGAAGTTGAAGGGAAGAGACCTAAAGAAAGTGGAAGAGTTTATTGCCCAGACAATAACAATCATTCCTAAATTCTTTAAAACATTACAGTCTACACCTTGATTGAGTTCAAACCAACCCCTAGATTATAAATAAAATTGAGTCACTGTCCCCTTGTCTTAAAATATTCCAATTTTGCCCTCACAGTGGTCACTCTTCTTTTTTCTTAACCCAAATATCTCTGAACTTTTAAAATGTATTGAGCTTAGGTGCTCAGTGAGGACTCAGGTAACTCTTTCCAGAGCTACATATGGTGCTGTGGATGTTAAATTTGTTAGCTCCAGTATGAGACAATTAATAAAGTCATTGAAAGCAAGACGCTGTGAGATTCCTCTACACCTTAATTTAAAAATCTAGTATTCAAAGGCTGTTTTGAAAAGAGATCAGACCTCAAAGTGAAGCTCCACTGCATCACTTTCAGGGAGCAGGATTTTACAGCTGTGGTATGTGTTGTTTGTAGACCATTCCTTATTCTTTTTGCATGCACAGTTCTTAGGTCCAGTTAACAAAATTAATGTGTACAATCATAATGCATTGCTGCTTAGAGGAACACATTCAATGGCCAGCATGAAGAATATCACATACTCCTGAGGGAGTGACCACTCTTCACTATTTTGTATTGCTACATTATCCAACAGAGCAGGGACCTGGCCTCTAGATGTTACTGTAGTAAAAATAATACATGAGATGAAGAAGAAATAGACTTTCCATATCCCTGCCAGATATATTAAAAAAAAAAAAATCTGTCAAAATGCAGGCAAGGAAGTGAAGAGCAAAGCAAATGAGATGACTGCCAGCTGTGCCAAACAGCGATCCCAATACATTACAGCTGTTATTGATGCCCACTGCCAGGGCACCACAGAAGGTAAATCTCTTTCACTGCTAAATTTTTCAGCAAACACTACATCTGCTCAGTGTATTGATTACTATCCCAAAATAGAAAAAAAGAATTAAGGAAATCTGCGTAAAATATCCAGGACAAAATTTACTCCCTACCCCAAAAGAAAGGCAAAATATCTAGGGATAGATTATCTTAACATTCAGATCTTTATAAAAAATAAGTCAGCAGAGGATGAAAAGGGTTTCAAAGGATGCCATCTCTGGTGCTCCAAACTAACAGGAAAAGTGTATGAGTGGGTTCTCGAGGCATTAGTCCTTCCACAAACTGCATGGAAAGCCTAGCATGAACATCAAGGAAATCCTCTCCTGTGTTTGAGGAGCCCAGGGAAGGAATATCTCTCTTCATAGCTTCACTGGATATTTCAAATTCAGCTAGCAACTCTGAGTGCTTAGCTTCACTGACCATAAAAAGCACACAGATTGTTATCTATGAAATCTCACTGATGATTCTTGGCACCAGGTTATCTAAACTTTGGCTGACTGTTACAGGTGCCTGCTTGTGTCAAACTTCTATATGTCTAAAGTGACTGCCTACAGCAGTTTTTTATAGTTGGATTGAAAACATTTTGTAACTATCATAACAAGTTTTAGAAAGGGAGGACAGAAAAGTCTTTAAGGATAATTACAGCAGCGTGGAATTTCACAGTACTCCCATTTTTTTTCTGGGTCTGTTGTGAAGCACCAAACACCATTTACATCTCCATCAGGATTCCTGCAATACTGTAATAATTACAAAAACAGAGAATGAAGACTCCAAATGTTAGCCACAGAATGAAGAAGTGCATGTTTTTTAAAAAAGAGTTAAACCAAAACTTCGACTTATTTTCCCCAACTACTTTTCCACTGGATGTTAAACACTTTCTATTTCCTCTGATCACAAAATTCTTTCTTTCCTGTATCTCAAAATCATTAGGTGAAATTTGAAAAATATGATAAAACTGCTATCATTTTCTTCATCCACCAAGAGTCACCCTACCTCTAGTGCTTTTTAAGACCTCATGAGAAGTTAAGTTTGATATAGGATGGCTAAGTGTTTTACACTAAACATTTATTGTTGGCCTAATCCTTCTTCCCCTAAAGTCAGTGAAAGCAAGTTAGGTCAGCTCCAAGAATTTGCCAGAAGTTTGCTTAGTTTGTGACAAACAGCAAAACGCATCGCTTTGGGGTGCAGAAATCAGGGAAGTGCTTTATGATTTGTTCTGCACTGCTTGCCTGTCAGCATCAACCCCATGGTGTACCTCTGGGCTTGGAGTACCAATATCCTAGGTAATGTAAAATGCATCCTTCCCTCTTCAGCGCTATTATAGGTCTCAGCTATCAACATGATGACTTCCAGATACACTTAACCTCGTCTATAAAGACTGAACATGAAGTGTTTACTGAGGGGTCACGGAGAACAGAGACAATGTTCAATGACACCAATGGCATTAGCAGCTGTTTACATTTTTATCTAGGCCTGCTCTTGGATGAGTCAAAGGAGTGAAATATTTGTGGCTATGAGGTTTCTGAGAATTCCACTCTTGACAAGTCCTGCCCCTTCCAGTTTTTGCTACTGTGCCACGATAGTCTTTGCCATTACCATTAATGCAGTCTGTGAAAAAAAGAGGAAAAGGAAATTATTATTATTATTAGCTGCTGAATCTCTATGTGGTGGTGGTAAGCAGAAACAAAACAGATTGAGTACATTTAGGACTTGCACATTTTCTAGTGTTTATAGCGGTCTGTAAGGACAGAAGTGTACCCTGTGACATGATCTCTTAGCTTGTCAAGGTGCCTAGATTTTGCAAAGCACGGTTGCCTATGAATGATGCAACAAGCTAAGGTCAACCTCCTGAAAACATAAAGAACAGCACCAGCAAAATTCCTTTAACAACAACATTCACTGTGATTATATTTCAATAGCACACAGCTACAGAAACACTGGAAATTTTGTCTATTTTCCTCTTGTTCCCCTAAGTGAAAAAGATATCCATACAGAATGCACTGTAAAATGATATAGGCTACAGGATATGAACTGACTAAAGAGTACTTACTGCTGCAAAATTCAACACACAGATCTGAAAGCTGGAGGAGGGATGTGACTGTTAAGCTGTAGCACTGCTCACATATAATTGTGATAGCCTGCTATTTCCTTTACCCACGGACTCTACAGGAGGTGACACTTATAGCCAGCTGTTACCAGATGTGGTGGGTGTAGTCAGGCCAATGTTTTGTGCTGTTGTTGCAGGGGGGTCACTTAGTGCAGGCTCTTGCATGTGATCATCACACCTCTTGAGATTGCAATACTCCCATGTCATGCTGGGGTCAGTGGTGAAACACCATGGTCTGTTATCACCATCTGGGTTTCTACAATAGTTGTCCCTCAAATCCCTGCAAAAATAAGTACAATAGTCACACTGCATAAGACTGAAAGTCTTGCCAAAAAGATGTGGATTTGTACTATGTAGAGGTAAACACATTTATTAATTTTTTACTTCTTGCCAGATATCCTATTACCAGCAAACACATTTATGGCTCTGATATGAGTGGAGAATATATTTCACGTGTACATCAGAGTCATAATACATTTATGCATAAGGAAACATAATTCAATTACTGGCTTAAATTCTGGCTGTAATATCTCAATGTGCTGAGTAGCTAAGTAAATACCTGATATGCCAATAATTTAGTTTCTAAGTACATATATATATGCATACACAATTGTGTGAAAGTGTGAATTAGTTATAAATATGCAGGAAGATCCATACTGTTAGTAGGCAATTATGCTTTACCAAAATTTCTATTTTTAATGTCAAATGGTTCTTTCTCATATTCAGAAGGATGGCAAATAAATACTTATTGAAATGATCCTCCCCACCCCCAAGAAAAACCACTTCTGCTGAATTCAGTGGGAGCACTCCCATGCCTATGCTTGCTGGAATAAGGGGAAGTAGAATTCCTCTCCTCAATAATTTGCAGAGTTGCAGTATTTCCCCATCCTGAATCACAGCACAGTTGCAGAATAAAAAAACTTAAATGCTTTTTTCAAATATGCCAGAACACATTAATTCCACAATTTCACAGCTTGATTTCAATTTTTTTAAGGGTTTGTGAAAAACAACATCTCCTCTGAGGATGTTCCAGTTTCAATACATCAGTATTTCTGATGCCAAAATATAAAAGAAAATTATTTTAAAAAATAAAAGTATTTAGGGTGACATCATAAAAAAGGCAAAAAACCCAGAAAAGTATCAACCTTCCTGCTTATACTTGTAATCCACCAAGCAATGATGGATTTCCTAGCAATTGTCACCTTGTTGCGTTCCTACCCTTATTAACAACTGGCACATTAGTAACTATGATTAGCTCTCTAAGACATCATTGGTCCAGTTTTGTTAGTCTGAAGAATACAAATCAAGGGGGAAAATTCAGTGTATGCAATCTGAGTGCTCAGTTCCAAGTGCAGAGAACATTTAAATGGTAGTTCTAATCATAATATATCTGACTGTGTGTTTTGCAGTATAAATGCTATGTTCTTCCCAGATGAAATAAGTAGAAAGGCCACCACAAAGGTCTCAAATTGTTGAATAGAGTTCAATCCAGTGGGCGGCCGGTCACAAGCGGTGTTCCTCAGGGCTCAGTACTGGGGCCAGCCTTGTTTAATGTCTTTATCAGTGATCTGCATGAGGGGATTGAGTGCACCCTCAGAAAGTTTGCAGATGACACCAAGTTGGGTGGGAGTGTCGATCTGCTTGAGGGCAGGAAGGCTCTGCAGAGGGATCTGGACAGGCTGGATCAATGGGCCAAGGCCAACTGTATGAAGTTCAACAAGGTCAAGTGCCAGGTCCTGCACTTTGGTCACAACAACGCCAGGCAACGCTACAGGCTTGGGGAAGAGTGGCTGGAAAGCTGCCTGGCAGAAAAGGACCTGGGGGTGCTGGTTGACGGCCGGCTGAATATGAGCCAGCAGTGTGCCCAGGTGGCCAAGGCGGCCAACAGCATCCTGCCTTGTATCAGGAATAGTGTGGCCAGCAGGAGTAGGCAAGTGATCGTGCCCCTGTACTCGGCACTGGTGAGGTCGTACCTTGAATACTGTGTTCAGTTTTGAGCTCCTCACTACAAGAAGGACACTGAGGTGCTGGAGCATGTCCAGAGAAAATCAATGAAGCTGGTGAAGGGCCTGGAGAACAAGTCTTATGAGGAGCAGCTGAGGGAACTGGGGTTGTTTAGTTTGGAGAAGAGGAGGCTGAGGGGAGACCTTATCGCTCTCTACAACTCCCTGAAAGGAGGGCATAGTGAGGAGGGTGTCGGTCTCTTTGCCCAAGTAACCAGCGATAGGATGAGGGGTAATGGCCTCAAGTTGTGCCAGGGGAGGTTTAGACTGGATATTAGGAAAACTGTCTTTACTGAAAGAGTGGTGAGACATTGGACCAGGCTGCCCAGGGAGGTGGTGGAGTCACCATCCCTGGAGGTGTTCAAAAAATGTGTGGATGTGGCACTCCAGGACACAGTTTAGTAGACATGGTGTTTTGGGTTGATGGTTGGACTAGATGATCTCAGAGGTCTTTTCAACCTTAATGATTCTATGATTCTATGAAATTCATAAACAAATGCATATTTCAGCAGATGCCCAAACTCTGGATACAAGTCTTCCAGAGTTGGTTACAGAAGCTCAGATTTAAGAGTGAAGGGACACAGCTATATTTTACTCAGAATTTAAATAACAAGGAAAAACAGTTTTTAAAAACAAGACTAACACAAAATGTTTCCACGTCTTGGAAAATTTGGAAAAATTCTTACATATCTATTCCCAGCAGTGTTTTAAAACCTGGTTGTGCAAAGATAATACAATCAGCAATAGTCATTGTCAGATAAAGCATGTAAAGTTAGGAGAAACATACGCATTTGGGAATCTGTCTGGGGTTTTTTCATGTCTATGTGGGAACATGGAGTTCCAGGCCTGGCATTTCTTTCCCGATGCAGTGATGGAAGTTGTGCCGCGATAACTCTGGCCTTTGCCTCGGTAGCACTCCTCTGACAGGGGAACCTGCACAGGCACATCTGCAGCGAACAACAGAAACTGGTCTTTTGGATCACATTTTTATGTTCTTACTGAGTAGGCACAACAAAAGCATCAAACACACAGGATGATAAAAATGAATGACGCGTTTATACAGACAGCGTCCAGTGAAAGCATCACAGCCAGCGTGGAAATCAGAAGGGCATTTCCAAAATATATTTAGGAAACTCACAGATTACCCTCATACGTCAGATGCTGTTCAGTGCAAGGTTCATCCCTCAGTTTCATTTTGGTATATGTGAACATGTTTGAATTAAAAATTGGAAAGTTCCCGTGAAAAATCTTCAAAGATTAGATGCTAGTGATTTTGCTTCTGATACATTTCTAAAATGGACATTTTGTTAAACTTTAATCTCTCTGTTATCCTTTTGATTGCACTAAGACTTTCTTGTTATTTTTTTGTGCTTCAATGAATGGATGTTTCAGATGAAATTTTTATTGCTTTGGAAGATCCTGTCCTCTCTTTTATAGCTACTTTCAAAAAATGGCACTTCCTTTTATTTAGCACTTTTTTATCCCTTTAAACTTATTTTTCATTTTTCAGTTAACTTGCTAAAAATGCCCTACATTTGGGGAAAAAAAAAGGAATAAAAAAAAATAAACTTATTTCATCCTGCACTTCTTCTGTTGGGTCAGCTGGTGATTTACATCCTTCACTGGACTTCCTTAACCATTGAAAGTCCCATATTTGGCAGGTTTTGTAACATGCCAAACAGAAAAACGGCATTAACAACAGTGACAAAGTGACTGAAAAAAAGATTTGACACATTTACAATGAGAAACAATAACTCAGTCCCACTGCTTTAAAGTCCTCTCAAGTACACTCCACCACTCATACCGGCAGTCTCTTGTTCTGTCTCATCACAGTGGGGAATTGCACAATATTCCCACCGAACGCTGCCATTGATGGTATAGCACCAAGGCCTCTTCTCTCCATCAGGGTTTCTACAGTAGTTTTCCTCTAAGCCCCTGAAACAGAAACACCGTCTTTAAACTACTCGTAGAAATCAAGCAGCATTGTGTGCAAGACTACTAACCACTACCGCATGCAGAACCCAACTCGGTGGTTACATTTATTCTTTTTGGAGATTACCTCATGCACCACTATTTTGGGACTAATCAACAGCCTTTGAATTTACAGTCTAAATGCTGACGATATATGAAGAACTATTCCAATGCTTACACTTTCTGCTCTTGTTTTTGAGGCCAAGATACATCAGTAAAAGCTGACTTCAAAACACAAGCCGTTGGTGTACCTGACTGTTAGGGTAAGAACCAGGCAAGGCTGGATATTACAGCTGATCCTGGAAGCATGTGCATATGAGCACTGGTGCACACTCCTCTCTGCCCTTTGATAATGGACAGGGTTTCACATGCCCAGGAAAACTTGCATGATCCATTTCACAACCCACAGGATCAAAATACAGAGCTAAACCCATGGTCAGTAGCAGCTACCCTTGCCTGTTGAAAACCCTCTGAAACCCAGCTCCTCTGACCTTGGAGCACGAGGATGTATTGGAGCATCTTGAACCTTGGAGCATCACTCTTCAGAAAAGTAACACATTGAAAGTGTGCCAAAACATAGCCAGGGGATTTTTAACATAAAAGCAGTAAATAGTTATAACTCTGCAGTGGGATGTGGAGGAGACAGCTGAGACAAGTACATGAGAATAAAGTAGCTGGCAAAAAAAAGGAATGCTGAAAAAAATTAAGAGCAAGACCCAAACAGAAGTAATGAGAGCTGACAAAAGGCAAGAAAACAGCTTCTCAACATAGCTGCAGAAAGCCTGTGCTACTCTTGCCTCTGCATCTGGATCTATAAGGAATAACTACGTTCTTTTGTATTTGTTAAAACGACGAGGCTCCGCATACTTGCAGGGATATCTGTCAGGAATCCAGCCGTGTCTGTGAGGAAACTGTGTCTTCCAGTGCTGGCAGGCATTTCCCGATTCAGTGATGGCTATCCTGCCTCGATAATCTTCTCCTTTCCCTGAAAGACACTGGGAGCGCAGGCCAGAGACTGGTGGGTGTGTAGCTGTAACAGGATTTAAAAAAAAAAAAAAAAAAAGGAAAATAGAAAAGAAAATAATAGAAAAAGCACAGCTAAATAGTGCTTTCAAATATATTAAACCCCCCTCTGTTTTCTGTAATATCGAACATGCATTTTTTTTCTTTCAGTAGAGGTGACATTGGTTGAAAGCCATGGCAAAACCAAAGTGTACATTTTCACAAGCAGTCAGGCTGCCAGCCAGATGTCCTGTGTCTGCCCTTTTGCAGCAGTCAGTAAATCACTTTGTTGGGTCAAACCAGACTTTGTGCCTGCAGTCCCCTGACAGCAGAGCTGGAAGGGCAGTAAGTAGTCCTGTACAGTCCAGTAAAAACAAGTGGGATGAAGGGAGCGCATTAATAAACACACAGGTAGTGTGGAAGGGCAGAAAGGATAACGGCCAAGAAGAGATTATGGGAGAAAGCAAAACAGCCTTCGGAGCTGAGCCTCTGGAGCTAGTGAATTGGGAAAGTGGGGCAGAAAGAGAAGTGAAAGAAAGTGAATTGGTCTGGTGTTTGGGGAACAGCAAAGAAAGTAAGAATAATGATCAGAGGCACAGAACCTGGAGAGGGCAGAAAGAAAATTAATCTACAGTGCGTACCTATTATATATACTTTGTATATGGAATTTCCCGAGGAGGCAAGCCTGACTTTAAAAGGTTGGTCTGTCCCTTAAACTTTCTTTACATTTTAAGCACAAAATGGAGATGCTATGGTAACTTTCACAATTTACTTTGTCATACATAAATCTATAAATAGTCATTCTTCCATCTGCAATTGATCATGCTGAGGTGAACATCTAGCAAACACATTCTGCTGTTTAGAGCACTGGCAAGTGCAGATGCAGCAGAAAGCAAGCTCTGAGATAAAACCACAAAATCTTTCTCAAAGTGCAGTCCACTTCTACAAATGGCAATGCTAATCTTGTTATTCAGTGCTTTTGAAATGTCCAGATTTAGTGTGCTCAGCTTAATGGGTTAAGCTAGCTCACTGATAAATCATGCTTTTCTCCTAAGAACTGAACTTGTTTCTCAGGATTCATCCCTGGCTAAGAAAAAGGCAGTGCTGGCTGTGCTGGCCAGACCCAGGTAAAATCTCACAGTATGGCCACATGGCGGTTCCTGTGTTTTCCGTGAATTAGCGGGTCATTGGAAAACTACCACCTGATTTAACCTGAATGCTCTGCCTCTCAGGTAAATTGATAAGTAAGGTGGTTGAAGACAAATTAGGTTTTCTATAACACCTCTGGCATTATTGCACTTTGTGACACCTGCATCCTCACTGACCTTACATGATTTTATGTAACAGAAATTTAGTGAGTGATTCTGCTTTTTAATGTGCACTTTCCCAGTTCACAAGGATTTCTTCACGTTACTCAGAAATGTGATTTCCTGTCTTTCCCCTTCGTGCATCATTTTAATGAGAAGAGCTACCCTATGGAGTGATCTCAGGAAATCAGACTCACTGCAACGAGGAATGTTGCAATATTCCCAGCGTTTAGCAGGGCTGGTAGTGAAACACCAGGGCCGAAGATCACCATCAGGATTACGGCAATAATTCATCTTCAGATCTTTCTCTGGAAAGCTGCACATTGGAAACGAAAGAGAAGCATGTGAGTCACCTGTGGCCAGCTGTAGCAATTAGGCTGTCTGCAGGCAAGGTCTCCCAGGCACTGTAGGAATGAATTCAGCGCTGAGCGTGACTCACTGTTTCAGGGTGAATCTATGCATATGAGGCTCTTGGGCATCCCAGTGCTGGCACTCAAGCCCAGACTCTGTTCTGGAAACTTCTCCATGGTAGTCTTCACCATTACACTGCATGCACTCTGTTGTCGGGCCTAGGCAGAATGAAAACAAAGCAAGGTTTGCACCAGCCCTTGAGTTCTGATCCTGATATAGTCATGGAAGACTGCACTGAAAGGAAATGAGGGTTTTTCCCCAGCTGATGATGAAAGGAATCCAGAAGACCAAGCATTACAGCCTAGTCAAATGAATAAATCTTTAGGGATACGCGTCATTTGGAGGGAGGACTTTGTCACGTATCTGTATGTACTGATAGCAGTGGGAGCTCTGTACATAACACAGTACTTGGATCAATCTTTACTCTTGTTAAAATTAAATACATTGCTAGTGGTAAGATCAGGACAATATCAGCAAATGATTAAAAAATGTCAGTTCCTCCATATTTACAAAATTACTTTGATAACTGGAGCCAATTAGAAAAACAACCTTTGTGTTGAGAACTTAAGTTCCAGTTTGATCTAAATTCACATTTGAAACCAATCTGCAATAATAAAGCAAGAACAAATAGCAGTAACAATATCACCTACTCGAACACTCCTTCTCTGAAAAAATAACTATACCTTCTCCAGTGTACGTGACCTGGCTCTCGCACTCTGGGATGTTACAGTAATCAAATCTGGTAGCAGGATCTGTTGTGTAACACCAGGGTCCACTTTCATCCCCATCAGGATTCCTGCAGTAGTTTTCATCCAACCCTGCACTGGGGTGTTTTTCCGGTGTATAACTGTAATAGTATTAAAATTCTATTTTAATTCCAGTAATTTAGTGGAGCAGAAAGGAAATATCCAACTCGCGCAGCTAGCTGTGGGCTCTATTCATTCACAGTAAAAATAAGGCAAACAGATTCCTCATTGTAACCTGTAAATGAAATCTGAAAAACATTCTGTAACTACCGTTATTAGTCGCTTCTCCCTAGGTCCCAGTTGCCAATGATGAGGGAACTTACAGCCTGTAAGGACTATGACAGTCTCAAAAGACAATTACTGTCTTTAATACTTGCAACCAGATGATCCAGTCAGCTCACTGTGGCCTGTGGTTCTGTCATGTATTTTTCTTAATGCAGCTACTTTAAAAGTGGAGTATTTCTACAGGTTATTCACCAAGCACAACTGGATCCTAATTTGCAGAGATTTTGAAGCAAGTGACCCTAGGCTTCTTCCTGTATCAATCCTCCCAAAGAAGACTAAATGGCTTTTAAACAAGAAAATCAAAACAAGCGCATCCAAGCTTCATTAGAATAACAACAAAAAATAACTTTTTAAACAGATAAAACTTCAACATAGATCAAAGAAAATAGTCCGTCTGCTTCCACACTTGCTTCGGTGAGCCCAGTGGCTTCCAGCCCTGAGAAAACTCTGCCTGGGGAGGTCTCTTGGGCCCTTAGGTGCTCTGCTGGATGTTTCTTGACTGTCTCTTGATGGCAGGCAGGAGGTCACAGAGCCGGACAGATACCAGTTCTCTTTTTTTCACACCTCATACAGAAGAGAGAAATTTTGGCCTCACTGTCACCAATAGCAGAATTTTCATCACGCGTTGATAGATTTCATCTTCTTAAGAGGCCCAGCATATAGACACAACTTCTTTAGCTGACAATGCACCCTTTCCTTACCCAGATCATTGCAGTTCTCTGCCAGTAGAGTCAAAAGGGACAAGACAGATGAAGATAAAAAGAAGACTTGTTTTTAAAAGTCACCTGACAACTGGGTTTGTTAACACGCACTATAAAGTTGTTTATACACATGAAGTTGGGAAAGCTTGGAAAAGATTCAGAACAACATGAAGACAAATACAAATGAAGCCATACTTTGGGTTGTGAGGTGTTTTTTCCGCCCACTTCTGGCATGGAATACCCCTCCGAGTTTTGGCTTCTGTTCCTCTGTAGTCCTTCCCGATACCTTTTTTACATTGTAGAAGGTAAACTGAAATGCAATTAGCTTTGTTAATTCTATGGTGTTACAACACTGCATCTCTTGGAACTGAGAATGTGCAGATATAACTCTAAAGTTCATCAGTTTATGATGAACCATGCTTTACCCATGTTTTGAACCTCTTGTGCATGCAAACAGAGAGATGTGATTCCGTAAGGTATTTTAAAACAAATTGGCAACTCCTAGGCAACTGCAGAGGAAAATTCCTGAAGCATTTTTATAAAGCTAATAAAATCAAGTTCAGAAAACAGATATAACAAGTTACAATTGCTTTTGACATGTATCAAATGCATGCTTATATTGCTATACTACTAGGATAAAAAGGAAGGCCTTTCACCAACAGCTGGAGATTCTCTGAAATTTATTGTTCATAAGCACATTTGCAGTATGGGTATCATGCTCTTATCCCTTCCAACTAGGGAATTTTTAGTTATCAGAATACATTTGTCACATAAGTGGCCCCCACACCTTTGAATCCTCTTAGCCTCAGACTCCCAGGTACTTCCTAGTGGGATTCCAAGGTAGAGAGAATGCAAAACATGTTGATGATGCTTTTATTGCAAGAGACAGTGACAAATCTCCAGTTATTGGGGGAAGTGATCCTCGTTTCCCCTTCCAGGAATTTCTTTGCACAGGAAGAATCCCCTGAGCCCTCAAATATAAAATAGAGGTGTTAGATCAAGAAAAGGAGACCAATCTGATAGGAAAAGTTGAACATTGTTTGGACACCTTGCAATAGTTACTGTCATCACAGCGTGTGGCTGGGACTACAAATGTCTGTGTTTGTCTTACCAGCAGGAGCTCCTGGAGCTGCTGCCTGGAAGTCAGGGTACTCCTGGAGTGCTCAAAAGTCTTGTCACTGCTGTTTCAACACTGGTACTCCAGTAGAGGTCCCAGCATGACCGTCTCTGGTCAATGGGCTTGCCCACTTACTTTCTGATGTTGTCAGGTACCTCCTAAATGATTTTAGCACATCTAAAAAAAATGCTAAGCCAGACTTATCTGACACCTGGGGAGAGGGGGTGGAGGCTCTCTATAGCTGGGTCAGGAATGCAGACAAGCAAGTAACTTCCCTGTTCAAATGACAGATGGGGACCACCATGGATTTAGACCTTGGTATTTGATCTCTCTTAAACAGAATTTTTAGTAACACGGGTCCTTTCTGTTTGACCCCCAAAGTCTTTCTTACTTTTCTGTCCTTTACAGGACTTTGCTGGCCCATAACCCCTGGAAGTCTGTGTTCCTCAAAAGGGTGATGGGATCAAGAGCCAAGAAATATGTCAAGACAAAATTAAGGTTTGACTGAGAAAACTGCTCTGTAAAGAGGGAGAAGTCTCTAACCAAGTTCTTAGTTTCTTTCAGTGACCAAATGCAAAAACTTTGATTATTACCCATACAAGAAGGCAAGCGTCCCAGATGGCCATGGAGCTAGTAAAAAGGCCACGGCTCTTCAACTCTGAGTGGCCAGTTGGGATCAAAAGGCACCCCTGGAGGTGTGGGTGGGAAGAAATCTGACTCAACATCATGTAGTGAGCATAGCCTACAAAAGCAATGTATTTGTGCCTTGTGGATTATTCCTACTATTAACAAGGAGGTTGTAATCAGAAGAGGATTCCTCGTACAAGGATTTTCTATTAACGCAGAGAAAGTAACTGCCAGATATATGTTCATGGAGCCCTTGTAACTATGGACAATCCAGAGTATGGTCTACATGCAGATCCCAAAGTGTCTGTGGTGGGGTAAAATGTGAGTGGATAACATTGTGTGGCCAGCACAGCCAGACAAGCTCTTACAGTCACAGAAGGATGAATCTCTTGGCTTTAAAGTAGCTGTTCTGTACAGATCATTTGCATCCAATCCCAAGGAAAATAAGCTCTGGCGAAGACTGATGCCAGAGTAGCTGTTATGAACTCCAAGGTCTGCGTCAGACATAGGTGAGATTGTATAGCCATCGCGAGCCTAAGGGAGTGGCAGAGTCACAGAACTTCCTGGAGATTGCTTCCTCCAAGCAGAACAGATTCCATCATATCTCAGCAGAAATTAGTTTTACAGCAGCTATTTCCTGGTGCTGAGGAGGCATGGTGGGGACAGAAAACCTTTCTGAGGCTTAAGGACACTAAATGTCTTTGTTTGCAAATTCACATTCAGGTTGGGTGATGCTGGCTGTGATAATTGGATTGCTCTAGGACGGTGAGTCTCACTTTTACAATGCACTTTAACAACCTTATGAGAAATATCTCTGGTGGATTGGGGCCATTACAGATACCAGATGCTGCCATTTGGATTATCCAGAGACTTCACAAAGATGTTGGCAGTGGTAGCTGTGAGTTTCAGAAGGAATGAGATAGTCTTGTATTCCTGCTAGTGAAAAATAGAAGGAAGATGACTCTACATTCTTTGTTTGAAACAACAGGCAGTGTAAAATTGTCCCCCGAAAAAACAAAGAAACCAGTTCTCTGGCTGTTAGAGCTAAAAGCAATTCCTGCTGAAGCAGGCTCTTATGAAGAGATATCCCTATGAAGTCAGAGGTAGTGTGTTTCATGGCAGCAGCATAGGAGCTGAATGGTATAACCAAGGGAGGCAGCGTCTGTCCCAGGTGTCAAAGGTTGGTCTCCTAGAGTGCAGAAGGCAGCAGGAGATGAAGATGAGACAGGCAGTCCCCAAATTGCTGCAGATTGTAAGAAAGCTGGATGATGAACAAATGATGCCTGATAACTCATTAGATGAAAATGAAGAGTCTGTAAGGCAGATGTCTTTTTTCCTGGTCATATCCAGCTGCCTTAAGCTTGGATATATGGGTTGGGTTGTTTCAAAGAACCACCACCATTAGCACAAGGATAAAAATAGGGAAAGATTCTACATGAAGAGATTTGGTATCAATGACCTGTTATCCAAGCTGTGGCAGTGCCTGATCGCAGCTTTCAGTGACATTGATAGATGCTAAATATGAAGGAGACTTGATTTCTGCTCAGTCTGCAGTGGGAGCTGAGAAGAGCCAGCCTCTACTTTAAAATTATCAGAAACAGTCTCACAGTCACATCAAAGGACTGGTAACTCTGCAGAAGGGCTGCAGATGAATGTGTCTGCTCTGACAGCCCACACAGTGATGGCAGAAAAGACAAAAGAGGTGGCTGCCTGCCGGGCCTAGGTGAGACATTCAGTTTCACCCTGTGGAAGGAGAGCAGGTAACCATGTTTCTGCCCTGGGCCTGACACCCAGACAAGTGCCTCCATTCATGAGGGACCCCCTGCCATGACAGTCACCCACAGACTGATGAACTGGTCCCTTGGTGTGAGGAACCAGACACAGTGTCTCCTACTGCAGTGGACTCATGGTGACATTTTCTTCAGTCCTGATCATGGCCAGGAAGGAAAAGGTCCACTTCCAAGCGGATGAGGAGAGAGGGGAGCAGAACCATACCTAACACTACAGTTTCAGCTAAGGATAAAAAGTAAACAAGACAAATCCATTCTGAAGCATGAGAGGTTGCCAAGCTAGGCCTTTTTTCTGCAGGAAAAGGTGGCTCCAATGGGGGTACAAGCAGCAGATCTGAAGGCTCTGACTGAATTTCTAGATTACATGTGTTCAGCAAGGTCACTGGGATGAACATTGAGGCTTGAGGCACCAGGCCTGTCTTCCAGGGAATAGCTTTGGAGGAGGCGGACAAGAAAGAAGAGAAGCCAAGCAGTGCTTTCTCCTTTTTGTGAGAGGCCAAGCCTCCTATGTATAAAATCAAGTCTTTTGCTGCTGAAATGAGGATCAGATGAGTCTCTTCAGATGTTTCAGAAGTTTGGAAGAGCTTGGACAAGGGCAAGCAATGTAAAGGGGACCTGATGAATTCAGGGATATTGTCTTGATTTGTACCAATTTAAGCCTGAGTTATTGTCTGGGCCCTCTGTGACAGCATATAACTAGGGTCAATGAGAATTATTTATTCATTTAGAAGGCTAATTTCAATTTAATAATTAATGACTTGTGCATGTGTCTATTCGCTTTCAATATATGCAGAGGAATTTACAGAGCATGTGCTCCTCCTTTACCCTGTTCTAACCTCAGAGGAAAACTCCAATCAATTTTGACTTAGATAAAAAAAAAAATCACATTTAAAATGTTGAGGCATTGGCTACACCCATTATTCCTACAGATACTGCGCTTGTGCCAGAAATTATTTGGCTGAACCTGCTCCAATATTATTTTGTAGTGGTGACTCAAACATCAGTGGTCTATGAGGAACACGTGAAAAATAGAAGTGGAGAAGAGCTCTCCATAGGCTTTAGTCTTGTGAGGTCTGTTACTGGAGCAGGGGGGGACATGACTGTAGAACTAAAGTCTTTTGATCAAAACAACTGTAACAGCAGTTTTGCCTTTTAAAACAGGAAGGAATCAGACCACAATAACGCTCAAGAATCAAGCACTATGCTTCAAATTCTAGCTTTTAAGGCTTTAGCTAAACATAAACTGTAAATTGAGTGGAAACTGCAAGTTGACTGGCAACTGTGCAATTAGCTTAGAAAGAAGACACCAAGGGACACATATGGCACCATAAGAATAAAATGTCACTGGGTGATAATCAACTAGAAGTTAAGCTAGTCCTTACTGAAGAGAGCTGTTACAAACTGAGTTGTACCTGGTGCCATGAACCTGGCAACATTATTCAGTCTAGTAGCAGAAGAATTAGGATGCAGCTGTTTAAACGTTAACATTCTAGCTTTTTGTTATGTTTGGGCAAGACCTCCAGCAGAAGTTAATAAATACATCAGAACTGTATCAGTTTATGCTAGCTGGGAACTTGGACATGAACTGCTTTCTCTTTAAAACTTTGATATGGCAAAGGGGACCTGCACCACAATTATTTATGCAGTTTCAGTTTTCTGCACATCTGTCAAGTGCTTCGGAATTGTAAAGACACTGAAAACAGTTGTCTTTTCAAACAAACTGAAATATTCTTACAAAAAATGTTCGCTATTCATCTCACATATCGGTTAGTACTAGGAGCTTTCTTTTTCCCAGAAGACTCATAGAAGTTAGTGTTTGTGACTGCATTATCTATGTTCCTACAAAACTTATGAAGACAGACTAGTTAAAAAATATTTCTTTTTCCAGCTACATAGCACCGATTCAAAACTTAGCAAAGCATTAATTAATTAATTCCAAAAATAATCTTAAAACCAAGCCACTTATCTGAGCTTGGCATACAAAAATTAAGCATAAACAAAACAGCATAAAAAATGTGAACATTTGATTATAATTTTAGAGAATCAATTATAAGTCAATACAATATGTCAGTCAAGTAATTTTTGACTGAATTATTACACAGAAAATTAGAGGAGTGGGTACATAGAAGTAGATAATCCTGTAGTCTTGAAAATTTGCATGACCAAGGACTCCACTAGCTCCATGAAGCAGAGGACTGCAGATACTTACAGAGCAGAGAAATGCATGATTTTTGCTTTGGAGTATGTTTGTTCTGCCTGATCCCAATAATACATGACTAAAGGAGTGAAATATAAGTTCAAATATAATAATATTACTATATACATACTTTTCTTCTCATAAAGAACTGTGTCCATGCTGTTGAATGCCACTGTCATTTTGGCATTTTCAGCCATCGTTAAACACTGTAGCTTTTTCTCAGTGAATAGGAAGGCCCTGTTGAAATTGAGAAGGAAGCAATATTGACTCAGGAAGAAATATTTTTAATTAAATTCAAATTATTCCACTTGTAATTATTCTTCTATAAATTATTAATTTACTAGCACTGTCTTGTTTCCATTTATATCTTTCAGATACTGCACTCAGTATTTGAAACACTGAGTAAAAGACCGACATTTTCTACTGCTCTGAAGTGGCTGACTTTTTCAGGATGTATGACTACGTGAATAAGTTACTGTGTAGGAAGCTAGTTACTGCATTGGAAAAACGTTATCAACAGCATCCTTGCTGCTCAGGTTAGCGTCTTTCCCTACAATGAATTAGAAACATCTCACCATTCTTTTGTGAAACAAGGCAGCATCCAGCTGAAGAGACACAAGCAGCTCTCCATGTAACATTGGATAAGAGCAGGAACTTGAGCGTTTACTATAGAATGAGTAATACATTGTAAATCCACCCTTCACTGGAGCTTGTGTTAATTTATGGGTGGAGATAGGCCACAAGCTAAAGGCACAGGTATGGGCGACACTGCTGTAGGCAGAGCTGCAGCAGCATGGCAACGTTGGTTCTGAGCAACAGTAGGAAAATATCACTGATATGCAGACATCCACAATGACCTAGTTTTAAGATTCAACAGAAATTACCTGCAGTTAAAATTCCTTTCTGCTTCACATTTCTCTGCACATTCTTTTTCATTATTTGTCTGGTAAAACTGTTTATTTCGAGTAAGTATCCAAACACCATCTGTTCTTAAATAGTCATCCAGTATATCTCCTTTCACTACAAGGGAAGGAAAGGAATCAGACATTAAAAATGAGCATGCTGCAGTTAAGAAGATCTGTGACTTTGAGTCCCATTTTTCATGTAGCATTGACTGGTGAAGGCACCATTTATTTTGTGTAATTCTGGGTAAAACACAATAAACTCTGAGGAAATTTCTGTCTCCTGGCACAGTCACAGCTGTGTGACTGCAACACATCATAGGTAAAAACAGCAGAAGAGCGATGTAGAGAAGCAGCTCTGAAAAGTTATGTGTGGATTTGAAGCTAAGAACAAGAAATGTGAAACAAGAGTGAGAGGGACCAGAGAGAGGGACTAAATGGTGTCAAACAAACACCAGTCAGAGAAAGATGAAGGGAAGTGATATCAATAGTAAAGTTTTGGAGAAGCGTGAATTGGGAGGATGTGAGGTCATGACCTCTCATGTGGATGGTGCAGTCACTACAGTTTTACTGGTCACTACACAGTTGTTTGTCCTAAGATGTCTTGCCCTGGAGCAAGAAACCTCAATCATAAAATGACTATATAGTCTTTTACAATGGCCACCATTATTTTTGCTGTAATGGGTTGAGCAGACATCCTAATGAATCTGTCAGGTTACATCTCTGTTGCAACAAATTAAACCAAGATTTTAAATTAGTAAATCAATTAGTATTATTATATCTGAAAGCTACATGTGCATAAGATGTATATGATGTACCTGCTAACACATTTTACACTTAGCTCCAAAATGTTGCTGCTCACAATGGAGTTTGCCATCTAATTGATTTTTTTCCTTTTATGTCTATAAAGATTCTATGTTTCTGTTCCTAATTTCTACAAAAGTTTATTTCCATATCCAGCATCAGGTTACAAAGTTATAGAAGTGATATGGTTTAATTATTTCACTTTTTAAGCTAGATTATTATTGACAGACACAGGAAATTCCTAATCTTTTACAGCATTCTCACAGGTAACTTTGTGAATCTTTCTTTTATGCAAATACACATATCAGGCTCAATTCACTGCAACATCACTCCAGTGTAATTAACTCCCATGACATACAGGTCATCCATCACCTACCTCCACATGTCACCTATTCATATAAAATAAAAGGTATTTGGGCCACTAATGAAAGTAAGATGATTAATTGCCTGAGGTCAATCTTCTGTGACTGCAGAATTGGCTCAGTGCTATAAAATCCGCATCTTAAGAAATCCCAGACACTGAAGCCTCCCATATCTAGTCTTACGGTTACAGTAGGACCATGTGGAGCACCAACAGCCTACCAATTTCTCCTTATAGACTCAGCAAAGTGTTTCCTCTCCTGACCTTTTTCCCAAGCTAACTGAGGCCACTGTTCCAGAATTGCAGGGCATCAGAATAGGAAAATATTACTTTCCAAATGTTATTGGCTCATCTTGAAGCTATATGTTTGTCCAAAGAGCTCTACTTTGGATTCCATTCCTTTTCAGTGACAATAAAAAAGATTTATTTCAGTTGGTTTAAGAATGAACACATGAGATTTTGGATGACATGCATGAGATAAGAGGCAGCACAGATTGGGGGAAGCTTAGATAACAGAAAAGAAAATGTGATGTTAGTTGCCTGAAAAACACAGCAAAGTGAAAAATTAAAAAAAAGAATACAATAGATTTAAAAATACAGCAGGAGATGTATTATTCTGGCTAAAGTCCAAGTCTTTATAAACCTAGACATGACACATGATAATTGAACAGAATATTCACATATATGTGAGAAAACCAGTTTCTTCTTTTACATAGGTATCTTTCCAGACTTGACCAGTACTAATCCAGAAGACAGAAAAATAGTTTTGTGGAGCATCACTTTGGAGGAAGCAAGTTAGACCTGATAACAATGAGCAAATAAAAATAACTTTATCATTCGTTTTTTATAACCCAGCACGATCATACAATGATATGTCCTCATTCTGTCATATTAAATAGCAGATCTTTTAGAAAAATCATACAAGCTGTACTGATATTTTTTAATAGTACTTTTAAAAAGTCATTTAAGGGCCACACAATGATATGCAATGTTAAAGTACTAGAGAATATGATATCCAATTAAAATATGATTGAAATGTATATTACATGTAGAATATTTATTTACAGAATTTGTAGATAAGCTTGAAATTCATATATTACCTTTAGTGGAACACCTATCTGCTTTTGGAATTGTAAAAAAGAATTCTAGACATATTCCTGGAAAAGGTGATCTAGCTTACTGAAGACTGAATTTCTACCTTCTGTCCCCAGGAAAACAAGGGAGAACATTTTCTTGTAAGTGTCTGACAACAGAAAATGTGAAATTGGTGGAATATAAAGGAGCGTTTTCATTTTTAATTTTGTTTTAAATCTTTCATTTAAAAACTTTTAAAATCCTGTCATAAAGGAGGAAAATGAGGATCACTGTGCTTAGCAATGTTTGACAATAAAAACAGCTTGAGCAGTTGATCCAAAGCCTGCTGAAACCAGAGATAGCTGTCTCACTGATTGCTATGGGTTTTGTAGCAGGCTTTGGGGCTGCTTTTCAAGGGTGCCCCCATTTCTGGCCATGAGGCATGTTTGCAGGGAGCCTTTTGTTCCCCATGCAGACATCAAGGCCATTGCTCTTCTGGCGTCTCTAACAAATTCAACACTGGAACAACCACAGCTCTCGCTTCGTTCGACAGCAACTCTCGCTGGCCAACAAGCCCCAAATCCATCGTCGTCCAGGTAAGTGGCGACACAGGGATTTGGGGACCTACCTTCACCAAATAGAGCTTGCAGACGTTTGGCCCCCATCTCACCTAGGCAAGCGGAAGGCAAAGGACTCTTACCTGAGCTGAGCAAGAAAAGAAAGAGAAAGGCGGCTTTGCTAATCCCCATTTTGGCCCAGCCGGAGGGTGCTGGAAGTTGTGTGTGTTGGTGCACAAAGTTTTATTGACTCGCACTGGAGTGAGGTGGCATCAAACAAACAAGGCAGGTAGGTTAAGTTAATCATTCTCCCATGCTGTGACCCCCCTTTGCCGTGGTGTGTCCATTCAAACAACCTTGAATTGGGTGGATTACCAAATCGGACTCAATCATTTGTACTGGATGCTAGAAAATGTGAAGGCACTCTCCTGTTTTGTGGGGCATGTTTTTGTTCTCAGATGGTTAGGTCTGTCTTTGCTAGAGAATAGACAGGAACAATGTTGCTGGAAAGCATGGCAGACCATGTGTCCGGGCAGAATTTGAATTTCTCTTGACACTAGAGTCCCAATGGTAATTTCAGCCATGCATGTTTTTGTTCTCAATTTGCTTGGCCTCACTTTGCTAAGGTAAATATGGGGATCATGGTGGTGGAAAGTATGGGAACCCAGGCACAATCTAATTCTACACAGCCCTGTATATTCAGCTTTAGGCCCCAATGGTATTTTCAGTCACAGACTTGTACCGCTTAGCTTGGAAGTGCTTCTGATTTATGCTTTTGTGTAAGCCAGTCCTCAAAACCAGACCCTGATAATGGTAACTCTGTATCAGAAGTTCTTTCAACAATCACCAGCGTCCTTCCTGGGGGAAAGAAGTTTCCTTCCCTCAGCTGTTTCCCATTTCTGGATTGGGTATTGTTCATGACTTGGGAGGCAGCATTCACTTTGGTTCAGTGTATAGTGTGTCTTTGACCTCCAGGCAAAGGTCCTGATGTCTCAGGTCTGCCCAGATCTTGGGGTGCATGCAGGGTTCCCCATGCGTTTCAGGAACACCACCTCCATCACGCCCAGAGGACTCAGCTAAGGCATGCTAGGCATTCCCAGCCAGAGTGCCCTCAGAAGTCTCAAGTGGTTTGCCTGGCAAGTCAGTATAGCCTTCAGCTGGGGTTGGTGGGGCAGATGAGAACAACAGTCAGGAGCGAGGTGGGAATCCCACATATTACCCTCTGTGCTGGGAGAATGATTGTTGTGGAAAGGCCATGTGCAGCAGCCACATTCCTGTGAGCACTGATGACTAGACAAGTCACCTGGCGTAAAAGCAGTGGTCAAAAGGTACCTGCCTCCAGAGCACAGGCGGGAAATGCACCCTGGGCTGGTGGCGAGGCAGTGTGGAAGTGGCCTTTCTGCCTCAGCTCTGAGACACTACAGAGGGTTCTCAGTAGGGTGCCAGTGTGTAGCCTGTAGTCAGGATGGGCAGAAGAAGTGACGCCAGTAGGAAAACAGCTGTTTGGTCTTGATAACTGTCTTGTAGCCAGTTGTGTCCATGTACCATCACATCCACAGCTCATCTGCATCCCTACCTCCACAGTCACGCTTTGAGCATATTATTCAACCTCCACCACACCTGGCAGAAGCATGGAACTCCGATGTTCCTACGAGACTTCACAAAATCAGTGGTCGGACAGAGAAAAGAAACCAAAACTTGTTTTCCATAGGGACACTCATGGTGGAAGCAAATACCATTCATTTCTGTTTGGCCAGTCAGCAGGTCTGTACCCTCCAACCAGCATGTCAACATATGCATAGGTGAATAGCAGGAATATCCACCTCATACACATGGATGTGGAAGAGATAGGCTGTCCTAATGGAAGCCAGGAGTACCTCACAGAGAAATTATGGGGACATGAATGGGAAGAAGCAGGATTAGGGGACCATTTGGGAGTGAGGAGGGCATAGAGGACCTGAAGATTTCCCAGTTTGATATAGGAGAGAAGTGGGGTCACCAAGAGATGCCGGAAGACATAATGAACAGGGATATAAACTATGGAGAGCCAAGCCTTTCTTCTTCTGCCACCAACAGCATTACGTGCTCTGCCCTCAGATAGCAAATGCCATAGACTATAGATGCAGAAGTCTGAAGCCACTCTAGATCTGCTACTAAATAGCATGGAAAAGTCTTTTCTTTTAGATCTCATTTAAATCTTAGGCCAAGCAAAAGCAGAGAGGTTTTTATGCCCGTTTTCTGATAGAAACAATGGAAGCCACATCTTTGCTCATGAAAACTACGCTGTAGTCCTACCTGATTTTATTCAGGATTTTCTGGAGAATGTGCTGTCCTGGTAATGTCCAGAAGGGTGCAGCAGATGATATTTTTTTGACAAAGTAGGTGACATTAAACCCCCAGCATAAGCAAAACTGTCAGTAAGCACTCATGATACATTGGCAGGAGATGTTTGCCCATGAGCTTGAAAAATTCCTGAGGGATTTATTATTTAGCTGCTCATATCACAGCACTAGCTTATAATTAAATTTGTCTTATGTGAATACACTTTTCTTTTCTTTCTCAGTTCCCCCTTTTCTTTCCCACCACAATACAAGAGCCTTAAGTTAAATGTTCAAACTCATGCAATATTAATAGGTTCAAAAGCTTTATTTTCTCAAAGCAATATTCCATGTAGGAAAAACAGCATGTAAACATGAAATACAGAGAAAAAATAGAATGAGAAAGAGCAAGGGAAAAAAGCCAAATATAACATAATCACTGTAAGACACTGAAAAACATAATAAGGGTTATGACACAGTGAAAAATAGAGACACCTATTTGGGGGGGGGGAAGAACAAATTTTGTGAGAGCGTAGCACAGATTTCATCTAAATTAGAAAAATGAGAAGAAACAACTCCCTTGAAAAGGCAAATAAATATGGACAAAACAAATAAATGAGTTGTAAGCTCAACCTAATCTTCATACATTAATTTCAAAAAACATAGATATCAAGCTGCACAGTAAACAAACAAAAAAAAGAATGTCAAGTGTCAAATTACAAAATACTTTCATTAGGCTTTCAGCTTGGAGAAAGAGAGATTTTTAAATGCTTGCTCATTCTACACCTTCACTAGGGAACATCATGCAGCTCTGCTGCACTGGCTTGGCTACACCCAAAATCAGAGCCCAAGCACTAGGTGCTCAAGACAGATATGAGAGTTTCTCAACCCCGAAGAGATTGCTCTGGTAGCAGGCAGGGGGTGAAGAAATAAAACAGCATGGCCAAGGCAGTGCCATGGTCAGAAATCCGCATTGGCCCTGCCCACTTCAGAAATAGGTGCACGTGAGCTCTTGGCTTCACACGCAACAGCCTATTGCTTGCATTTCTAACTACCGGAGGGAGTGTCTGTGAGAAAGGACAAGAGAAGGAGGCAAGAAATTAGTGCCTTCCCCACCTGGAGCAATGGGTCTGCTTAATGTGTACCAGGAGCTCAGGACTGTTTCTGAGGCACCTGCATGTTAACGCCTGTCCCATCGACAGTGTCGCCTGGACAAAACACCGCAGCAAGTTTCCTATTTATAAAACAGGGGCAGCGAATACTTGACTGCCTGTCTGCTGTGAAGTTAGTATAGTCAGGCTTATTTTTGGAGTTGAAAGGAAAAGATGGCATAAGTGCTAAGCATAATCCTTTTACCAGCCTGTGAGGCAGGTATGGTTCAAAATCTATAGGTAAGTATTGAAATCTTATAAATAATACTGACTTGAGGCCTCAGCCATACACCTGAAAAACCCAATGAGGCTGACAGAAACACCTTACTCCTCCCAAGTTAAAGAACTGCAAATCAGACAGAACTTGCTGGGAAGCTGTGTGGGGTGGGTCAGAGGAAAGGAGACAGAATGAAAAAGGGTGGGTTGTTCTGGCTAGAGATTATATTACTACAGGAATACACAGGAAGGATCTTCAAATATAGGCATATAAATATATGTCTATTATAACATATGTATGTATGTGTGTGTGTATATATATATATAATGATTACTGCAAAGAAGAGTAGATAGACTGTTCACCATAAATGTGGAGGATAAGGCAAGAAGTATGGATTTAAATATACAAAAGAGATTTAAAATCAAGAAAAAAAAATCTCTTTCACACGAAGGAGAGTGAAGCACTGGAATTTTGCCTGGGGAGGCTGTGGGACCTTCACAACTGGAAATTTCAGGAACAGGTTTGATAAATGTCTGACAGACATTTTTGTATGCGTTCCTATGCCATGCTGGTTGAACAAGATAATCCTTTTTTGTCATCTTTTTCTTCTAATTCTGTGAATTAGGTTTGTGACACCTAAACAATTCCTTAAACCAGCTGTACTAGAACTCTCCAGAAACTATTAGCAGTAGTCCTTCTCTTTTCTCTGCAGGATGGCTTTTGCACCTTCTGCCTTCCTTCTCCACTGATCTTCTCTCACAGGTTGTACACATGAAAAGAGGAAATGCTGCATTTCCAGGACTCCATAGCTCTACGTACTCAACTTCCCGCAGCCACTGTCCCCGTTAACCACCTTGGTTATATCTACATGCTCTGCTCAGTTGGCAGGCTGCAGTTCAGTGCTGTAGGTCAACTCTTAGAGCATTTTGGTTTCCTTTAAGAAGAGTACAGCATGCTGAATCCTTGCCCCAGGAAGACTGATTGAGCAGAGTAACTCTTTAGAGAAAGAAGAAAAATCTCTTCTTCTCCAAACCACCCTGGGAGAACTCAGAAATCTCCTTTCTCAAAATGTCTCCAGTATGAGCCTGCAAGAAACACCATTTCATTCGAGTGACAGGTCCCCCTGCCCAGGACACACCAAGCACAGTTGGTTTGCCCCTGCTTTTCACAATGTAATTGCAACTTCTGGAGTTGCCTCACCTTGACAGTTCAGTTGTTTTTAGCTGGAGTGCCCCCCAGCTATGACAAGAAATACATGCAAGTCAGACTTGTTTAGGCCTGATCTCCTGGCCTCTGCCAGTTCTCCCACAGCTGGCGAGGGAGAATTTGTGTCCTCCTGGCACCCACCAAACCCCAGCTCTGGCTGCTTTTTTTTTCTGCCTCAGGCTCTCATCCACCCAGCCTCTCTCAGCATGAGCACCACAGGCGTTACCAGCACGCTCCCAGTACCACTGAAAGCTCTTTATTTGGACAAGCCAGATAATTATTTATCAGATAATAAAATGCTTCAGAAAAGCATCTTGACGTAAATGACCTTGCTAAAAAAGAGACTGATATACATTTCAGTCTGTATGACCTGCACATATTGTTATGTGATTGAGACCCACCTGAAGGACAAAGCACTCCCATGGAGCATACTCAGAGAAATGAAGACCTTGTTAATAGTCAGAAACAGTTGGTTGCCTAGGCCTAACTCCTTACAAAATTGAAGGTCTCTATAGCTTGCTGCCTTTGAGGAAGGTTTAAGGCACAGGCCTAGAGCTCATTTCCTCCCACAATTGTTTGGTCCCATATTTTCTTCTCCTGCATATGGATACAAACAACTGAATTTTTAATTTGAAATATACTGTATACACCCAAACTGTGAATTTGTGCACTTTACTATAGCAGTTGAAGGGCTGGAAATGGGTCCCCAGAAGCCACCTTGTCCACCTCCCTCCCCTCAAACAGAATCAACTCTACCACATCCTTCCTGACTGCTGCTTGAACAACCACAGATTAAAAACCTCCCAGGATGGCAACTCCACCCCCTTCTGAGGAAAGCAGCTAACAGTTATCCTTGCAGTTAAGGCTTTCCTGATGTCTAACCTGAAGTTTTTTGCTGTAGTATAGTTCTTTCACATCTTACATAAGTGTGACAAATTAGCGAGGCATCAAGTAGAATAGCAGAGTTGTAAAAAATAACCCAGGGTAGTACAAGCCTAAGAGTTCCTAGTAGTTCCTCTGCATGGATGGATTATGTTTGCATAACAAATATAATGGCAGGCATGTTTTGAAATGCATTCAGACAATGAATGCAGACAATTCAGACAATATTCAGATGCAACATTAAGACTGAACTACATGCAGAACACCTCAAGTAACACACATATAACTAATAAATATTAATTCATATTCATATAACTAATACATATTCATTATATTTTGATAAATTTCAGCATTGCTAAGGCAAGTAGATGTATGACAGTAGTGGCTCAAAAATCTGTCTGAGAACAAATATCTGAGCTGACATTATCGAGACGACTGCTGTGTCTCATAGCCTGCTACTGAGCTGCAGTCTTACGGCCACCCCTGTGCCATGTGGCCCCAGACTCTACTCCTCCAGTTGTGCTTCAATTGTACCAGCCAGGCCGCTCCTTATCCCGGCAAAGACTGCACACAGGCAACGCAAGAAGGGCTACACCCCTGCTGTTTCCTGCACTGTTCATGTTTATACTTCTCCTACAAGTGGTCCTAGGTCACCTTCGTTGTAGCTGCAGAAAAAGCTAGACCTGCTGGTACTCTGATGTGTTAGGTGATACATACCCTCTTGGCAGATGACAAACCTTGGGCTAAGGGTTCTCTTCCAGAAATTTAGTTCAGGGAAAAGCCTGTCTCAGGATGACTTCACTTGAGGGGGTCTACCCTACTCCTGCCGTTAAAAATGCTCAGACAGGGCTGGAGACAGTGTGAATATTACTGTGTTGAATGTAGCGTGTGACAGTTCCTGAAGTCTGTGAAGTGGCTCTGCTCGGCCGGCTGGGAGGGTGCTTTGCTGGAGAGCTGAGGTGGTCACCCCGCCTGCCCCACCTGAACGAGACAGACATCTCTTGTGCATCGGCTCCTGTGCGGGCGCTGACTCACCACCCTCCCCACCAGGGGAATCGCTACCTGGAGACAACCAAGGGGTGAGCAGGAGATCAAACAGGAAGACGCAAACCCTTTGCTGATGGCAAGGATGATGGAGAAAACCATTCGGCTCCCTAAGGAACTCCCCATGGGTCCACTGGAGCAAGACCTGGAACCCATCCCACCGCCAGCCAGGAGCAGGCAGATGGGGTTCACCGGGGCAGCCCCTGCACCGGGCATCAGGCACCTCCCTGGGGATGGGGACGGGCTGAGGCTGGGCCTGAACGTGGGCCCGCGGGTGGACCCGGCCCGGCAGGGCCCGTGGCCGGGCAGGGCTGTGGGGCGCTGGAGACCAACTGGCCCTGCTGCGGCATCGCTGGGGCAGGGGCTGGCGGCCCCCAGGGGCTGATGCAGGGCCCTGGGCCGTGGGGGAGCCCCGGGGGGCCAGGCAGGGACAGTCAGGGCTGGTGGTGGCATCAGGGCCCTGGCAGGTACAGGCCGGGAAACGGGTAACAGGAACGTATTTCCCTGTCTTGCACCCCTGTGATAACTAAGAAGTCCCTCTCCTCTGCACACACAGTTTCTTTTGTTATAAATGCCATCCGTCCAGAAGAAGCACATTTAGTTTAGTGACTTTTAAATCCTTTCCTGCTCTCCCCAGACGAAGCCAGCAACTAGCACCATGGGGAAGAATCCAAGGTCAGAGGCATTTCTGTAGAGAAAAATCTGCAAAAGCAGTTTCTTTAAGTGGAGAAACTGAAACTTCAGGGCACTTGACTGCCACACATCTTTGCTCCCACAGATGCACAAATGTAGCACCAATAAGGACCTTTTTTCCTGATTTTTTTCCATGCTTACATCCGCTGCAGCTTTTCCTGCATGGTGCAGGGCTGGGAGCTGGACTGGCACAGGGAGTGCTGGTGCAATTACCTCTTACAGCCCTCAGGAAGAACTACATTTCCCGGAGGCATTTCACTGAGCCAAGAGATAATAGGCTGCTATGACATCTATTAGTACATGTTTTATTGGCTTTAAAGTAAATGTCAAAACTGTACATAAGAACACAGCAAGCTATAATGCTGGACAATATCTTACATGCACAATGTGTGGACTATTTAGCCCTATGCTCACCTTGATTCCTCCACATTTCTCATGTACTATGCTGAAATTTTTTTTTCTGTCCTAAACTGGGCCTCCCTTTGAGGGGAATCTTGTTCCTTCTCATCTGAGGGGAACATTTCCCACCCAAACATCTCCTCTCCCTCTAATAGATGTGGCAGTGATCAGCTGCATATCCTGTCACAGGTCACTTATTAGTGACCAAAATTGACTAATATAAAATTTGCATATCCTGTCACAGGTCACTTATTAGTGACCAAAATTGACTAATATAAAATAAATGCCAAATAATTCTGATGACTGCATATGTTTAATTTAAATGAACTGTCAGCAGTCAGCTCAGAAGGCAGGTAGGAGCTAACTTTGTCGACTAAAATAAAAACAATATATTGTTTGTCCAGTTGTAACATTAAGCCTAAAGCTTAATGAGACATCCTCAGCTCCTGCTCTCCAGCAAATCTGAAACTTATCTTGTGGTGTTGGCTACTGCGTTTTCTAGCAAAAAAAAAAAAAAGCATACTACTCTTTTCCCTAAAGGATGTGTTCTTAGGAAATCATAAAAGCTGAAACTGTTCCACCTCTAAAACCACTTCAGAATATGTGCTTTTGGATAAAGTCTCATTTAATAACAGTTTTATTTTCCTTGGAAGCAACTTGACATTAAATTCCTACAGGCAGAAGCTACTGGTTTTTATATTAGGACATGTTGGTCAACCCATGCTGTAATGAACTATTTTTATTCTCCTCCCTTTTCTGATGTGAGGTCATGCCACGTTCTTCCCTGGTGAGTTAGCAAACAGCTTCTCATCACCATGATTCTCTTCCCTATGTGCAGCTGTCTCCCAAGGTTCTCCTCTGGCCTCTCCCCTGCTTCTGGAGTTTCAGACTGTCAGGTTATGCAGATTTCCTTCTTGAGACATTTGCTTTTTTCCTGGAGAAGACTGAAACAATATAATCTTTAGCTCTGCTGCTTCTTGTCTAGGAGAGACACTAGGAGGAGGTATTTATACAAAAAAGGATCTACATTGGCTGCCTGGGGTGAGAGGGAGGAGATGCTTGTCTACCTAAAGGTAGGACAGTGCAGAAAATGTCCATTTGGACAGTTACAGAAAATGTCCCCTTCCTCTTCCCCTGCAACCATGTCTCCATGTGTGGGAACAAACTCAGGGACAGAGCTCTCAGGCAATGACAAAGGAAGCAGGAGTTCTACAGTGTGGCCCCTTCATCATCTGCAAAACTTGCAGATCTGGGGGCTTGCAAATGCCTTTTTAATGTTTAGCCCTACATTTGCATATTACATGCACACTTTGGTACCCTGGGAAAGAGGCCTTGATGTTTAGAGACATTGTACAAATGCAACTCCTATTCTGCACCTTAACTTCACATTAACAAAGCAAAACAAGCCCACTTAATCTAGTGAGCTAGAAATGGATGTAGCTGTTCATCTTGGGAATCTTTCCAGGAAGCATATTAGCTTTAATCACCCTTTACACAGGGAGATAAACCATTATTTATGTTTGAAAAACATCTTTTTTTTCAACAAATTTACCTACTGCTAAAAAGAAGGGCAGAAAGAGTGTTACTACAAAGCAGCATCTAGGCTTTTGTTCACAGTCAAGGATACTTGGTATTGCTATGATAACATGTTTGGCAAATGGAGCATGCAGCTGGATTGGAAAACTATTTAAAATTCAACAACTCAGCTGTGTGGCTTGTTCAACAAATTGTTCCTCCCACTGAGCAAAGACTGGGCTTTTTCATGCACTTTTAGGGGACCCACTTTTAATGATCAGAATAGCGATTTATACCCATGTGCATCTTAAGCAAAAAGTCACAGGTAAGCTATGGCTAGATCTCCTCTAGAAAGCTTAGTTAGCAGAGCCACATCAGTAAAAACCCTCATAAAGATATGGATATAGGAGGAAAAAATGTACATAGAAGCGCAGCTTATGGTGGACACAGCACAGCCAGAATCTGCGTTAATATGAACTCTTCCACAACTACATCTACTTTTGGGTATTTTTGCCAGTTTAATTGTATCAGAACAACTAAAGTGGAAAAGCCTATCAGTTCAGTTGTCTTCTAAAGAGGTGGAAAACATTTTGTGGACTGAGAATCCTTTGGAACGGAGTTCCACTCTATGCAAGTAAAGGTGGAAAACACTTCTTGTTTGCTTGTTCTTGCTGTGATGGTGGTCTAAGGACATGAGCAAGACAAGATTTATAGGTAGAGTTAATATTTTCTGTTACATCAACTAATATAGTTGGAAAAATTAGACAAGTTTTTGTGTATGCAAGCCCTTCTTTGTGCCTAAAAGTTCATCTAATTTTCCTAGCCATGCCAGCTGAGCCGATAAAGGTGGTAGGCTGCGCCAATAAAAGTGGTGGCAGGAGAATCAAGAGATGCACAGGGGTGAGACAGAGCAGCTTGGTTCACACATACTGTAAGAGCATATTATTTACTTTGAAGCAAGTCTTTTTGTATGGCCTTACTCAGAATACTAAAATTTGATCTAGCAAACCAATTCCATTTTATAATAAATATACTGAGACCAACACTGTTGATATGATCCTGGTATTACACATCATCTAGAAGTATTTCAATGTTGGTTTAATTTTTTTTTTCCATTAATTTTCTAAGAAAAACAGGATTTGTAACAGATTATTAATTTCTCCCTAATGGAAGTGATCTCACATACAGAACACCAAACTGCTGACTGGATTTAATCCAAGTTTTTCTAAACAGGAATGTCTGGTTGAAAGAGACTAATGCTAGAAATTTTCTGTTTACAAGCAAAACAGTATTTTGAACATTTTGTGAGTTATGTACAACAGCTGCTATAAAGAAATCAGAACAGTAATGGCGTTTAACTATATTAAAATCCACTAGCAACTTTTAAAAATCTTTTTTAAAATATTGTCATATTTCATATTTAGAACCATGATAAACCAGAAAACTGAGTTCACAGGCAAGGGTGAGACTGACAACACAACTCCTCAATGAAATAATTAATAAAACTATTTACTGATGCTATAGTATCCTTACCCTTACCATGGAGAAACAGGTTATGAGGCAGGTGTAAAATCCTTAAGATAACACCTGACATCAAATATTTCTGCCTCCTACAGAAGATGAAGAACTATAGAGCTATGCAGCCTGTGCCTTCTAAAGCAGTATATAACAAAGAATATGTAGGCTATTTTATA